>BQNB010054485.1:15024-37403 GCA_026074375.1 Tanacetum coccineum
ATAAATTTTAAAAAAATCATCAACTTGAAACTAAGCCGTCAGGTCAACAAATCTAAATTGGTTTAGATTTTTAGAGGGCTAGGTACCGGTGGCTGCCGGCCCTCGCGCCTGCCGGTAACGCGAGTCTATAACGCCAGGACGACATGGTTCGTGCCATAGGGGTTGGTGTCGTCCCAGCCAACCCACGTTATCCGTTTATTATGTTATTTGTGGGTTAGGAGTTGTCCAATAACGTGAGTGATAGAGGGAAGATATTTTTGGTTTAAGTTATAACTTGTAAGTGATAAGAAAAAAGTGTTTTTCTTATCACACCAACACCAGGACCTGGTGCTCTTAGGATTACAAAAGTTGTACTACGTATTATGTCTAATATAAGAAATTTTATTAAAGTGTGGGATACCCTTTGAATAACTGTTATTTGTTGGTGGGGGTGGTTTCCCCAATGTAGGATGGCATTGTCCAATACTTATGAGCTTTAAATTTTGTGTTTGTAGTTTTCCTCCTCCATCGTTCTGCTAATTAACTAATGAAAACAAACAAAATGAAAGGTTTGCCAAATAATAATGTATCATCAGCCAATGGCAAAATATGTGTCCTAGTTTCCAGCACCATCAGCTGGCAACAACACAAACACCTTTAACTTATTCAAACAGGTTTAACTCTAAATCAATGATGTGTTTGCCAGCTTAAAACTTATCAAGACTTTTGCTAGTTTAGTTCTTGATAATATATATATGGTAACTGAAACATAGTTGAGTTGATGCATCTCAATTCAAATGCAGGTGCATGGCTGGCAAAACCCATAAATGCAGGTGCATGTCTTGCAGTTTGATAAAAGAGTAAATAGTACCAAGTAACGTATCAATAGCATGAACATAATTATCCCATTTCATGGAGTAATAAAAATGGACCAATACCCATTATTTTCATGAAGTAAATGTGCCTATTCATGTCTTGATGATGATGATATTTTGGACCACTAAAATATGTCCATATATCTCATTTTCAATATAAGTGGTTGATGTTTATAATATAAAAATGAGTTTTATAAAGTCAGAAATTGCATCATCTACCACAGCATAATAGAGTTTATAGAAATTGGACATTGCCACTCACTACTCTACCAACCTAGTTGTTGCAGCAACCACATGTTCAAGAAAATAGTACATTAGACTCATAAATTTGGTACAACCAACCTGACTACAGAAGTTGCCGACAGTTAACTTATGTATCAACAACCAAAAAAAAAAGTTTATATCATTAATCAGCCTGCAGACGCAAACCAGAATATACGGCTTTCCTAAATAGAGGATGAACACTTTCTGTTAGTACTTCCGCCTCTAACTTGTCCATGTGTGGCCATATCTGTTCAATACAACAATACTTTCATTACTTACAAAAATAGGTGAAACTAGTAATCTCATTAGCATTCCAAGCAATTTATATAAACTGTATTTTCAAAAACAGTTTGATCCTCAAACTTTCATTCAGTTGTCAGGCAACAACCCAAGAAACTTTCTTTGGTATCCTTTTCTTCCCACATTGTATTCTCACTTAACTTTTGTTGCCTTATCCGACCATATAAACTTTTTACATGCAACTAGGGGCGCCCGAACTCGATAAGGCTTATAGAGTCGGGTCTATTCGGGTTTAAAATCTTATCGAGTTAGTTTGACCCGATAACCCGATACTGTTATAGGATCGGGTTAGGGTTGAGATATTTAGCTTATCAGGTTGACCCGATAAGACCCGAATAACATATATAATTTTTTAGTGGAAATTTAATAGCCCAGAAGTATAAGTAATTACAGGAGGATGATTGGTTTACATATGCGACAATCCAATTATTGGTTTACATAGCCCAAAAGTATAAGTATCACACAGGAGGATTGCCCACTAGTTTTTTAGAGTTTATTCAAGTTGCCTACTGAGTTCATAGTATAATTTTTGTTCTCGCTGGTACTAATTTATAATAAACATATGGGAGTTTCTTGGTGCTTACTGATAGATTTTATAACAAGCTAGTAATATATTAAGGGGAAAGTAAATATGGTGCTGTAATGCATTTAAACTTACATGCCAACCAACTCAAAACTACGTAGTTTTGATTAAAAAAACCTTATAAATCATAAAATCTAAAATTAAAACCTCTCTTTTCAATGATCGTGGTCTTAAATAAAGTCGCTGGTATATACACCACGTGATCCGATGATCGTGGTTTTGAATCTGCAGCAGTTAGAAATTCAACGAATGTGGTCTTGAATTCAAGAAAGTGGTAAAACTTGATAATAGAATTTGTAGATTGTTTATTTAAATCCTTGTGTAGGGAACGGTGGTGCCATTCTCTCTCGTGCCATACATAACAGCCAGCGCCGTTGAGAACGGCACGAGAAACCGAACGGCTCACCACTCCAGTGGTGGTGCCATTCTCGCGCCGTTGGTTTTTTTTTTTGTCTTTTTGTGATTTAGTGGGGTATATGTGTACCAACGGCACCACATTTTCTCGTGCCAACGGATGCCCCACAAAATGTGGTGCCGTTCGTTTCTTGGTGCCGTTTTTTGAGCATTTTGCTGACGTGACATCACTTTTTGAGAATTTTTGAGAACGGCACGACCGTTCCCAGCAGGTATTGTGGAAAACTTAGTCCTTTTACTATCAGAATTCAGAATGTTCTCCTCATCATTTAATTTAGCATTTTCTTAGCACAATCTACATAATTCAATGGTTCTGAATAACGAGTCAAAACAGTGTTGGATTAACAAAAACGTATTACGTAGTAACACTTTTAAATAATTGAATGAAATCAAGTTAACAGTCAATTGATAAGAGATGTTTTAATTTTAGGTTTTATGATTTATAAGCTTTTTTTAATCAAAATATGTAGTTTTGGGTTGGTTGTGTCATATAAGGTTGAATGCATAACAGCACCATATTCACTTTTCCCATATATTAAATTTCATACGCATGTTTTATGCTTCATCTTTTAAATGTAGGAATTTATTTGTTCGTTGGCCTAGCATCACTTTTCTTTCAGTAGCATACTTAAAGCAGGAAATACTAATTGAGCCAATTAACCAAGTGAAACGATAACCAGACTAACCCGACCTGTATCAACCCGACCCGAGAAACCGATAACCCGACACGATAACTCCCCTATATGCAACCGGTTTAATCGGTCAATTTTTTATGAGTTTGCAATTTTCTTTTCTTTTCATTTCTTCCTTTTCTCCCATCATTATTATTGATGTAATTAAAAAATAATCGTTTAAATCTATATATGTTTATATAGCCAAAAAAAAGTTGAAGGACGAAAACATTGGACGCCTTTTGGGTAAAACTAACAAGTGGGTGAAATATATGAGAATTAACCATTACTAAATGTATTTTATATCTTAAAACTGTGTCTGAGTTGTGCAAAAAATATTTAATACTTTTATTGGACTCAAGTATGCGAAATCATGAGAAAGATAAAGAAACAAACCTCGGAAGCATATTGCCTCGAAAAAGCTTTGAAATAGCCCAAAGTTGACAAACACCATTGTTCTTTCTCCCCGATAATATATCTGGTACCAGCATTTCTAAAAACATTACACACAAATATTAGCAACATACTGCTCAAAAATGTAAGTGGAAGAAATACTAGTTTAGTACATCTCAGAACCTCCATTTTCTTTATCCGTCTCCATTGCATGTGTGTCGTCTCCATCGACAGCCATTGCTTCTGAATCACCAATTGGCTCCAAGGAATTCTCTCCAAATGTATCATGCAGTCGTTCCATTAAAACATTGGAGAAACTTTTGTACAGGCAAAGAAACAAGGCCTGCACATGCTACAGTAGACTTAGTTTATGACTCTCTTCATTAGTTTGTAGTAATGGGCATAAATTTGACCCATTCAATTATGATCTAGTTGGTCAAATGGGTAATTCTTTTAGATATAGCTCAAAAGAAACGGGTAAATTGAGTTAAACCTCTCCCAGGGTACATGTTTAATGCCCAAAGCCTTCTAAATCATGTTATGTAAATAAACTTGATTATGCTTATTACTTTATATAAAAACTAAAAACTTTGGATAAAAAGAATTTGGAGGTACCCAAACCCAGGAAAATACCAAAAATACCCCTTTTGACTTGTTACCAAGCCCAACTGACACACTCATTTTGCCACCTTTACTTGTAGTCGAAGATGAGACTTTCACATATGTTAACAAGATCATCTAATAAACTAGTAGAGATTGTGTTGCATTTTACTCCAAGCATGTGAAGGAACACATAGTAAAAAACTAAAGAATACTTTTATATATGAAGTCTCTTAAATTACAATGTAAGCGTGTAAAACATTTCTATTCTTGAATCAACTTTGACACACTAACTGAATATAAGAACTTATAAACTTTAGGAAGAAAACTCGTTCTGGTCAAACCTTTTTGCTTGGTGAAAGTGGCCTTTTAGACACACTAACTGGTAATAAATAAATAAAACCCAATGTAGAAGTGGCCCACCCAAACCCATTTTCAGCTTTGCCAAAGCCAACCCACTCATTTTGCCACCTCTAATACAAACAATTGATTACTCCCCTGTGCTTTAAACCATCAAAAACACAGAATTTAAATAACAATATAGTTCATACCTCATTTTCTTCTATGGCTCGTGCAAGAAGCGCCTCTTTTGACTCTAAAGATTCACGAGTAGATACCTCCTCATCTTTTGTCTTGGTAGCATCTAACTTCAGGCGTCTCATCCTAGCAGGATTTTCACCGACAACAGGCTCGCCATCAACAAGCACGAGCTTGGATTCAGCACCATCCAACGCAGCTTGAGCTTCAACTGCATATTTCTCAGCTTTTACAAGACTCTTTTTCAGTTGAACAATTTCTTTCCTTAGATCAGAAATACGATTATATGTCTTGTTAATTGCATTCCTCAAAATCTGTTGAAACAATTAAAAAAACCATGCCAATAAGCAAAACATACAAACATAGACAAAAAAATATGATAACTAATTATATACCTCCCATAGACGATCAGTGGTATGAAATAGATCAATGTTTGGCTTTGAAAAGACCCATTTGACAATAGCCACATTGGATATAAGCCGATAACCCATCATTCGGTCGATTGTTATGGCAGTTGACTGAGCGCTATTTATCCAAAATAGACTAACTTCTGCTATTAACATAATTTGTGTTTCTTCAGTTGGACAAATTTTGCCAATGACTTGTCCATATCTTTCCAACACGGTAATCAAATGAGTAAAACTCTTTGATCCAATGTCTAGAAGGGTCTGAACAACAACTCTAAGGGCAACATCTAGTCCATTCATGGGGATTACGCTTTCTTCTAGCCACAAAATGACATCACGTGCAGTTTTTCTTCCTTTCACCATACCATTAAGTTCTGCTGAAAGTGTGTATTCAGTTTTATCTTCATCTTCTGAAGTGTATCTGAAGTCGGGCACACCTTTTGGAGGAAGCAGTTCCTCTAAAGCTGGGGTATTTTCAATGCTCTGTACAAAAAGAGAAGTCGGGAAATAATGTAAATACTTCTCACCATTTGCTAAAAAAGGCCTCAATGTATTCTTTGATGATCCAATAAATAAACAAAAACACTTCAGCCTTTTTATTATATTGTTATGTTTCATGAATCTTATTATTCGTTTTCTTTTTTTGTTGTCCAAAATATTTTATTTTTTTAAGTAATCTAACTTTTCTATGTGGATATTGTTTTTTCTACAATCTTTATCAAGCATAAACTTCAGTTTTTGGTAATGAAATTATAAACTAAACATACTGTAAATATATACTTCAATAAATTCATTTTATAAGTTGGTGTTAAACTAGTGACATTACCCACCAACCTACTCATGAATATAGGATTTAGAATTATGTTATTTTTAGCGAATAAAACATGTAAACAAACAGTTAACATGTCAATTTAAATTTGCCCCCACTTGATTTTTTTCTGGCTACGTGCCTGGATGGTAATATGGGGTCCAATATTGGGAAAATTTACTGAGGGCCCGAACGGGTCAGGTTCGCCTACAACCACTTTTTTGTACATATCTTAAAACAACTTATGACTTTGCGCTATATATGTTAACAAAGACCATACTACTATAATCAGAGATATTTGTATGATTGCTTATTAAGTTTACCTGCTTCACTTTATCCCAGTAAGATAAACGAGCTTCTCTATCCAAAACTTCTTGAACAAATACACGTTGTGGGGCCCATTTTGGAAGCTCCAAAACATAAGCCCATTCTTCCCATGGCCAGATGAACTGAAAGTTTGATCTGCAATAACATCATATATAAGTACAAATGAAATGCAAATTAAATAAAAACATAATTTAAATAAGGAAGTGAACTTACAAATGATGTGAGAACCAAAGAATAAGGCGCATCCTACACTCCATATCTAACTCGCTTATTCTATCAAAAAGAGCGCGAACAGCCCCAGCTACAACTGCAGGGAAGGCTCCTGGAAGAGACTATAAAAACATTGTGGTTAATATATTAAGCATTCGTTATTTGCAATAAGACCTGATAAAAAGAAGTAGAAGCACTTATACCTTACAAAGGTCTATTATGACAAGTGTGTAATACATGGGCTTGAACGGTGGCTGAGGCAGTAAAAGAAGCTGGACAAAAGAAAAACTATTATTCATGAAACTATAGATATGGATCAACTAAAACAACTTGGATAATATATTTCACCTGAGAGAAAATTGTTTCAGCCATTAGATATTCGTATCTGAAAGGAACTGGTAGACCAACCATGCATGCAGCACATTCCTTTCGACTAGCTTTGCACAAACCAACAGAATATAAGAATAAGAACCACATCCAAAGAAAGCAACTCTTAAAACTAAAATAAGTTACAAACATTCTTGAAATGTGAAACCTAAAGTTAAAAACAAAATTAGATATTCGATAAGTTACACACCATCCGTTCAAGAAAAATAGCACATCCAATAAATACTCTTCCACCACAAAACGGTCTATGGGTTGTATATCCTGCCATAATAAAAGTTATGTAAAGAATCAGCACAAACACTAATAACCATGCTAGGAGCAACACAAAAGCTAAAAAAAGTTGGTGCGTCCATAACAAAACAATAGATTCCAGAAGCCATAATCTTTTAACTGGCTTATGAGAAAATGTGATCATAATGCTACTTTGTAAATTGAATTCACAGGCCCATATACTCCCATAAGTTGCCAACAGTCGTGTTTTGAGGTCATTAAAAATGCAAGCAAAAGTTCACAATAATCATGTAAGAACTGCGAAGTATAAAATACCTCGCTTTTGCTAACAGAAAATATATTGAGCCTTCGTATTCTCTGTGGATATTTTAATTCTGCCTCATGCTTTTGTCTACCAAAACTGATCCCAGAAAGCTCCTCAATGGAATCTGGTTGATCAGGACAGCTGATGGGTCCAAAATCATGAGACTTTCCAGCTACAAGTTGTGCTTCATATAGAAGATGTGGTCTTGGAACTTTATTAAAAACAGACGAGACAAAATTTCAGAAATCATAGAGAGTAAATGATTGGATCATATCATAGCTTTTGAATGGAAAATAAGCAAATAATTTATGTGTATAGAAGTACCACTCTCGAGTTTCCAGCTGTTCTTGGAAAGATCTTGAATACGACTCCACAAGTCTTCCACAAAATCCTAACGCACATGATTAAAGCGTGAGTGGCATACCAGAGTAAACAAAATCCACAACACAAATGTTAAAATCATTTGCTGCAAGAAACTATATGAATGATATATAGACTTCTTTCAAGAAGATGAGCATAGAAGCAGATATACAGAAATCTAACAAAAAAAAATTGAATAAGGTACCTGTTCAACATGAAGTTTGTCAGTTTTGTTAATTTCTTCAAATACAGATAGGCCAACATCAGAAACACGTCTTCTGATACTTAAATATGCTTCTATTCCAACCATAACTCTTTCAATCTCTTCCGGAATTTGCTGCACATATCAAGTATTCATTAAACCACCATGACCAAAAAGATTTCGACTAGTGGCATATGAAAAAAATCTATGACCATGAGTTCTTGATCTTCTAAATTTTTGGAACCCAAAGCTCAAGCATGCGAGAATAAATTGAATTCACAAAACGGACGTCTTTAATTGCAGAGGTACAATGAAAAGATTATAAGCGTGCAAAAACTGGTAGTAACATAGAAGTTATTTGTATGGACTCGAGGAAAAAATATAAATAGCAACCCTAAGAGTTCCCTCTTAGAACTGAATCCTAAAAACTATAATCTGGCTGGCCATTAGGTTTATTAATAAAGAATTAAAAGTTAAACAGACTTCTTTCCCACTATCTGAGAATCAAAAACCCCTAATTATCCTTTATTTACATCTAAGTCATCTTCCTCTAAGGAAGCCATAAAGTAGTATTCTGATATTCTCTATGAAGTACCTAGCCTTCTATACAAGCATCAATTACAATCTACAAGAACGAGCAATAATGAACTTCAAGATATATGAATCAGTGCTTCTGTGAAATAAAAATGATTTGCCAATCATGAAATCCGCACTTACTGAAAACAAACTTCCAACGCAAATTAAAACACTAATATATTTGTTTTTATTTTTTGATCTATGTTCCAAAAAAGGGTAAGCCAAGTACGACAATCAAGCTAACAGAAATCAAAAAGCTGATATACTATTGTTTAGTACGGAGTAATAACATTCCTACCTAGATGACTTTCTCCAATGTTCTTCAATACATTTCCTTAAAATGAACAGGATTGGTGACATCCTAACTAACAAATCTCGGTTGGCGAGTACAAGTTGAAAAAAACTCACTTAATCCCAACATCAATTTTCAAAATAATCAGTTAAGGATGTTTAACATCTAGGGTTTCCATAACATTTCTTTCCTACCAATTATGTGGTTTGAACAACCCTGTAGCGTAAAGTATCTCCAATGTGGCATACAGCATATTAGCACCCTAGGATTTCAGGTTCTAAATTCTTAAAGGTCCCTTCGCCAACCTCGACATTGTTAATGATGGCGTATTTCCGCTAAAACATGGGAATCGTGCTATTCTTGCTCAGAAATATTTTACAACTGTCAGAGTTTGCCTACACAATTCTAGTGGTATTCCTTTTATACTGGTTTTACAAGCCAGAATTCAAGAGAAAATAAAGTAAAAAATATACCTCGCCAAGTTCGAATCCACCCCAAGGAAGACATGAAAGAATACAGGTTATGTAGAAATCAGCGCGGGCTTGCCATGCAGTGTTCCCTTTCTCATCGTCCACTATAGTTGCAGCAGAAGATAATAATGCTTCAAAAACCACCACTAATGAACTTGGTTGAATGACTTTGCTACACATCTACAATACAAACATACATATAAAATTCAGAAATCAAAATGACAATTATATCCTAGTTAAAGAAATAAAAATAGCATACCAAAACAGTTAGGAACCGCAGTGATACACGAATCTTATTGCAATCTCCAGCATCAAGCGCATCCTGCAAATAACCAAAAATATACATATTCACCACAAACCAACCAGCTTAAAGATACTAATATACTACATACTTAATTAATAGCTTGTATGTCAATATTTGACATAGAATCACAGAAAATTATAAAAGCCGATTGCTTACTCACCTGCAAACTCTGTTGAGTATTCTCCAATATTTCCTTGACAAAATCCTCATTTTCCAAGTTCAATAATCCAATCTAAACACAAAAAACCGAAAAAGAGAAAATCAATAACATCTAACAACAAGCCTTATCGTCGATACTAAAACAATTCCCTGCATATTATGGTATATTATGGTAAACTAACGATAGGCCGATTACTAATTACAATAACGCACTACCAAAATCATCAAAAACAGCAATCAACTTTTAATTTTTTGTGCAATAATAGTAACTTTTGTGCATTTATCCAATTACATGTAATCGGAAAAAAGTTACTATTGTTACACAAAACTTGAAAGGTGATTGTTAATGATAATTTTGGCAGCACGTCACGATAATTAGTAATTAGCCTATCGCTCGTTCACTATTTTATACAAAACCGAAACACACGGTAACATAAAACATACCAAAGTCCCATACAAAGGAATCTTATGTGGCAATTGCTCAGCACATTGAAGTAAAAACTACAAAAAAAGAGTAATTAGTAGTTACTAGTAATAACTAACAAACAGTAAATAGTAATTAATTAACAGTAATAATTACAGTTAGGATTTCATCTTGTGAGTGTTCCAATTCACGTCTGACAGCACCAAAACAAGCATCCTGCAATCAATTACAAAAAATTAGGGTTTATAATTAATATAAAAAATTAGGGCTTGTATTAATTACAATGTGGTCTTTGTAATCGACTGTTGCGCTGCCGCCGTACTCCGGTGACTTTTCGCCGATTCGGAGGATTAAAGATCGCCAGCTGCTGCTAATGCTCATATCGACTGATTGATTGGTTCAATAGAGTGTGTGTGTGTGTGTGGGGTTTTATTTATAAAAGATGAAGGGTTTTGGGGGTTTTAATTTTGGCTCGATAGGTGTAGAATGCCCTAGTGGAGCCGGGTTTTGTTGTGTTTAATGAACCGGGTTTGCTTCCCAAACTGTTTCAGCTCATTTTAAGGGCCTGTTTGGTCTACAGATTTGGGCTGGGTTTGAATTCCAAAAGAGAAAGTTGTTGTTTGGTTGATGATTTAACTTTAAAAGTTAGGACTAATGTCTAAAAATTGTTACTTTGCAAATTTCGGACAAAGTGTGCGTTTCTACATCTCTTTTATTTTTATATTATAAACTAATCAAAATTAATTTTAAATATTTACATAAATCTTTAAAATAATAATTTATTAATTAATAATATTATTTTTTTCACGGTAATACATCAAATCCAAAACCAAATCTTAATCCTAAACCCACCTATATACCAAACGGGCCCTAAGCAACACATTTGTTTTCCGCAAAATGTCTCGTTTCTCTTAGAGTAAAAGCCAAAGATGTTCTATGTACTAACCGAATTTTATACATTTTTTACGTTTTATACGTATTTATACGTTTTTGTCCGTTTTAGGTTTACTGAACCTGTCATATCATCAAGCACATCTTAAAAATAGTTAGACTCTTTCCAAACACAGGCAAAACAGACAACTAACAATTCTGTGTTAACTTCTACAAAAGTAAGATTTTTTATATGTTCTTCTTTATATTTGTATATTTTATACTTTTTTGTACGTTTTCATGCATAAACATACGCATGAAAGCATACGAAAACGTACAAAAACGGATAAAGCGTATACAAGCGTATAAAAACGAACGAAAAAGTAAAAGAACTGACAAAAACGTATAGAACGGACGAATACGTGCAAAACGGGTGAAAACGTACTAAAACGGAGAAAACGTATCAAAACGGACGAAAGCGTATGAAAACGGGTGAAAATATATAAAAACGGACGAAAACGTATAATAACAGATAATACGGATAAAAATATGAAACGTATAATAGCGTATAAAAGCCGACGAAAACGTATAAAACGGTCAAAAACATACAAAAACGTATAAAACCGGATAAAAACGCAGAAACAACGGACGAACACGTATAAAAACGTATTAGACTTTTTTCATGTTATTTGATGTTAAATATTTTACTTTTTAAATTCTTTTGTTTCTCGTATTAGACTCTCTCTTTTTTATAATTTACTTGGTTAGTTTATAAAAAAAATGTGTTTCGAATATGTTTTTATAATATTACAAAGTGAATAAAGAATTGAGATAGAAAAAACAACACTTGAACATGTTTTCTAGTTTTGCAAAATGAAAAACACAAACGCATGTTTCTCTAACTAAACGCGTTTTTTAAATTTACAATTGTTTTGAAGATATAGAAATCCCTTATTTTTTTCCAACTAAACGCAGTCTTACTTTTTTATTACATGACTTCAACAACGTACTTGTTTGTATGGTGACAATGTTACCAAAATGACCGGCTAGATTTCCACGTCATTAATATTTTTGTTAGGATCACGAAAAGTATCGGTCACTTCCATTATATTGTTAGATAGCTTGTTAAGTAATATTTAGAAACTAAATAGGCTAGTTTAGGAAAATCTCATGGAAATCCCAAGGACAAAGCCCATGGACGGCCTATTTGTAAGTATAAATATCATCTCCACACATGGAGAGGGTGTTGGTTGGTTGTTTCATTTTCTCATAATATAAATTTTCTTTCTCTTTTACTTTCTCCCGCTAGAAGCTTCCTCCGAACCTTTCTCTCTCTAGTTTTCTTTATAGTTCTTTGTGTGTTCATAGATTACTAGTATTCTATAATTGGTATCAAGAGCCATGGGGTGATATTGTTTGTTTTTGTGTGCGTTTTTTACTTGTTTTCTACTCGTGTGTTTGGTTCGGACCATACAAAGGGTTTTTACCTTTTTGTGGTTTTAAATCCCATAAATTTTACTACTTTCTTCCCTTTGTCTTAATATTATCTAGTTGTACAAGCAAAACCATGAAAAATACATAAAAATCTTCATTTTGATAAGTTTTGGTTCGAAAAGTACTTTTGTGTTCAAAATCTTGATTTGAAAATTTATGTTAAAAAGTTTAAAGTTTGTATTTTTAAGGTTCTACTAGGCTTAGATAGGTAAGTTGTACAAAAAAATTCGAGTAAAACGTCAAAAAGTTAGTCTTTTAGTGTTTTGAAAAAGTTGAAGTTCGTTTTGTAAAAGGCGAATTAGTTCTATTCTTGAAGGCGAATTAGTTCTATTCTTGAAGGCGAATTAATTCTTTTCTTGAAGTCGAATTAGTTATTTTCTTGAAGGCGAATTAGTTTTATTCTTGAAGGCGAATTAGTTCTTTTCTTGAAGGCGAATTAGTTCTTTTCTTGAAGGCGAATTAGTTATTTTCTTGAAGGCGAATTAGTTCTATTCTTGAAGGCGAATTAGTTCTATTCTTGTAGGCGAATTAATTCTTTTCTTGAAGGCGAATTAGTTCTTTTTCTTGAAGGCGAATTAGTTATTTTCTTGAAGGCGAATTAATATTCTCTTGAAGGCGAATTAATCTTCTTCTATTCAAGGTGAATTAATCTCTTTTAGTATAAGGCGATTTAATCCTCTATTAGAGAAGGCGAATTAATCATTTCTTGTAGAAGGCGAATTAATCATCTCCTGTGGAAGGCGAATTAATTAGGCGAATTAATCATATTTGACTTATACGGTTTATTTTTTTATTTGTAAAATCCCGTGAAACGTTATTTTCCGATTTAATCAAGAATTATAAAATTCCATGTATTTTCAAGACCTAAAACACTTACAACCAACTCACTTTAACGCAATTACTTCTTATCACTGTTCGATCAACAAGTAATCTTATAAAAACAAAGTAACAATGACTACTCTTGCTGAATTCATGATACTTTCTGGTGGTGATAATCGTCCACCAATGTTGGACAAAGACCTGTATGATTCTTGAAAAAGTAGAATGGAACTATACATGCAAAACAGAGAGCACGGAAGAATGATACTTGAATCAGTTGAACACGGTCCACTCATTTGGCTTACGATTGAAGAAAATAGGGTGGCCAAGATAAAGAAATATGTTGAATTGTCTGCTACAAAGAAAATTCAAGCTGATTGTGATCTCAAGGCAACTAATATCATTCTTTAAGGTCTACCATCTGATATCTATTCACTTGTTAATCATCACACATAGTTGCCAAGATCTATGGAATGAATTCAACTACTAATGCAGGTAACCTTATTGACAAAGCAGGAAAGAAGTGGAAAATGTATGATCGCTTTGAGTAAGTTTGCTCACATAAGGGGAATCACTTCATCAGTATTACTTGAGATTTACTCAGCTGATCAATGACCATGAACATATACAAAATGAAATTGAGCAATTTCACAATCAATACTAAGTTCTTAAACAAACTCCCACCTGAATGGAGTAAGTTTGTGACTGATGTCAAGCTTGTAAAAGATTTGCATACTACCAACTTTGATCAGCTTCATGCATATCTTCAACAACACGAGCTTTATGCAAATGAAGTCCGTCTTATGCGTTAACGCAATCAAGATCCACTTGCACTCATCAAATGACATCGTCTCACTTCAACACTTATCAGTCTTCATACAACAATCCTTAGTTTCAACAACAGTTTTCATCATCTGTCTTCTCAATATGGATCAATTCATCCCACACAACATTACTCAACTACTTATCCATCCACACCTCTTGCAATTACTTATCCGACAGCACCGTATCCAAATGCTTACTCATCCACAATTCATCAAGAGGCTTGTCCACAACCACAATCTGTTCCTCAAATTGAATATACTGTCTTCACAGTTAATCAACAAACACATCTTGTTGAATTTCCTCAGATAGACAAACTTATCAGTCTTCATACAACAATCCTCAGTTTCAACAAACTTATCATTTAATCAACAAACTTATCAGTCTTCATACAACAATCCTCAGTTAATCAACAAACTTATCAGTCTTCATACAACAATCCTCAGTTTCAACAACAGTTTTCACCATCTCAGTCTCCTCAATATGGATCAATTCATCCCACACAACATTACTCAACTACTTATCCATCTACACCTCTTGCAATTACTTATCCGACAGCACCGTATCCAAATGCTTACTCATCCACAGTTCATCAAGAGGCTTGTCCACAACCACAATATGTTCCTCAAATTGAATATATTGTCTTCACAGTTAATCAACAAACACATCTTGTTGAATTTCCTCAGATAGACTATGGTCTAGCAGTTCCCGTGTTTAAACAAGGAGATAACCCTATTGATGCCATTAACAAAATGATGTCATTTATGTCTACTGTCGTCACATCTCGTTTCCCATCTACCAACAATCAGCTAAGAAATTCATCCAACCCAAGACAACAAGCAACTATTCATGATGGACGGGTAACTGTTTAACCACTTTAGGGGAGACCAAATTCTTATCGGCTAGGTAACTGTTCAGAGACAAGAGCTAATACTTCAGAATAAGGAGGAAGAACTTCAATGTCAACATAGGCTTGAAATGTTTTAAGTGCTAAGGAAGGTCACATAGTCAAAAGACAGTTTGCACAGAACCTAAGAGGATAAGAATGCTAACGTGGTTAGGATAAAGTTCTATTAGGTTCCAAGCACAAGGAAATGGTAAAAGTTCTAAATGAGGAATAATTAAATTCTTTGGCAAGACACCTGTTATTGTGCAGAAGTCCTGTCACACAGAACGTTTCAGTTACACCACAATGCAAACCTATCAAGCAGATGATTTGGATGCGTATGATTCTGATTGTGATGAGATCTCTACTGCCAAAGCAGTTCTTATGGCCAACTTGTCCAGTTACGGTTCAGATGTTCTTTCTGAGGTACTACACTTTGAACACACTCATAATGATATGCTAAATTAAAGTGTGCAAGAGATGTCGTATACTAAACAAACTCATCTTGTGTGAAGTTAATCCATAGAATAAAGTAAACTAGTGGAAGCAATATCATTTCTTACCCTAGTATCTGCTAGAAATACAAAAAATGCAGCTGTTCAGGATATAAATTCTTTTGTACAACAAGATGCCATGATATTATCTGTGTTTGAACAACATCAAATCAAGATAACAATTGCAACTAATTGTAACAAGTCATTAGGACAACTATAATTGCCAATGAATCCTTATTTGCTGAGCTTGAAATATACAAAGAACGGGTAAAATTGCTAGAATAAAGGCAAAATGTGGATTTAAGTACTAAAGAAAAGCTTATAAAAATGATTTTGAAAAGGAAATTAACTCTCTTAAACAAACTCTTTCTGAACAATCAAAGGAAAAGGAATCGTTAACAACAACACTTAATGTTCTCAAAAACGAATCCAAGGAAAAGGAATCTAAGAATATTGATAACGAAATTGCTTTGGAAAAGAAAGTTAAAGAACTGGACAATATTGTTTATAAAAAAAGGTCAATCCGCACAAACGATGCATATGCTCATGAAACCACAAGTTTTCTATGATAACAACCTTAAACAAGCTCTTGGTTTTCAAAATCCTTTCTATCTTAAGAAAGCTCAGCAGATTAGGCCAATGCTTTATGATGGTAATGTTATTGCTAAGGAAACCAATGTGATTTCAATTGCTGACTCTGAAAAAGACATTGATGCTTGAAGAAGAGAGTCAATGCAAAATGTTTTTAAAACAAAGTGATCCAATAGTTTTAGAAAACAAAGTTAACATTAAACCAGTTAAATATGTTGTCTTAAATCAATTGACTGAAGATTTTGGAAAACGTTTTGTTTTACAACAAGAATTGTCTGCTGAACAAGCTTTCTGGTTAAAGAGTTCTTTGAGCTCTAACAAACCTAGTACTTCTTCTACACCTATTAAAACTAATGTTCCAAAAGAACTTCCAAAAGTAAGTTTGGTAAATACAAGTTTGAAGCAACTTAAAAATCATCTTACCGGTTTTGACAAAGTGGTAAAAGAAAGAACCACACCGATAGTTATAACTGAAGGTACGTAGGGTTTTGAACACACAAAAGCTATTTTTAGAAATGAAATAATTCCATTTTTAAGTGGAGACACTACAGGATACTTTCAATAATTTCAATCAGTGTTTGCTTGATGAAATTACCGAAGTCCAAACTATCTTTAATCAATGGAAGCTGTTGTTCAACAGTATTCAGTAGACAAACGATGTTTGGAAATTGCTAATAAACAAGTTTTAAATGAAAATGATCGACTCTTGGAACAAATTATTTCTCAAGATATTGTGAATATTGTTGTGAATTCTTCTGTGCATATAAATGATTCTATGAAAGTGAATGTGAATTATGTTGAGATGTGCAACAAGTGTCTGGAACTTGAAGCTGAGCTTATCAAACAACATAATATGGTTGAAAAAGATGAGTATAATAAACTTTCAAAAAGCTATTCTCAACTAGCAGCACTGCATTTCTCTTGAACTTGCAATGCAACTCAATAGAGAAATTTTTCAAAAGAATAACACATCTGTGAACCAAACTAAACCTACATTTAATCAAATGTTTGAATTAAACAATTTGAGAGCTGAGCTTCAAGCAAAAGACATAATAATCAAGAAGTTGAAGACACAAATTAAGTGTGTGCCTAAAACTTCTACCAGTGAAAGTGCGAAAAGGGACTCAGATGAGATTGAGACCATTAATATTGAACTGGAACATAAGGTGTCAAAACTAATTGTTGAAAATAAGCATTTGAAACAGACTTATAAACAACTTTATGACTCAATTAACCCAACATGTGTTCGTGTAAAAGAACATAGTGACGCTTTAATTGATCAATTGAACAAAAAGTCTGTTGAAAATTCTGATTTAAATGCCTAACTTCAGGAAAACGTTCTTGTCATAACAGCATTAAAAGATGATCTTAGGAAATTAAAAGGAAAAGACATAGTTGATAATGTTGCCCCCAAGCATCAAAAGCAAAACCGCTATTGCTATCAACAGGATAAAATAAGCTGACCCAATTACATTGGCTCCTAGGGATAAGAATAATAAGGAAACTCACACATACTACCTCAAGCACACTATGGAACAAAATGCTATTCTTAGTGAGATCGTTGAACAAGCTAAATCACTAATTCTTTAGATAGTCGCATCTTCCACCTGCATGTAAGTAAGTTAAGCGATTCCGAGAAGTGCTAAGGCTATGATAGAAAGATACTTGCCCTGATATTAATTCACAAACCTATAAAAATAGTTGGCTGTCACGCCTAACAACAAGAAGAAAACAGTTAGGTTTACTGAACCTGTCATATCATCAAGCACATCCCAAAAATAGTTAGACTCTTTCCAAACACAGGCAAAACAGACAACTAACAATTCTGTGTTAACTTCTACAAAAGTAAGCTGGTCTACTAAATCTAGCAGGTCAAAGTCTACAGACAATAAAAAGAATGATAGGATCCTGCAGATTTTAAGTAGTACCCAGAAGAAGAATAAAATAAAAGACTACTCTAGGATCGTTAAGTCTAGTTTGAATAAACCGAATTGTGCAGCATTCCAAATTAAATACAAATTCTGAGCTAATGTACGTTAAATGTAATAGATCTATGTTTGATGCTACACATGAATTGTATATTCTTGAATTTGTTTTTGAAATGAATGCGTGTTCCAAATCTAAGTCTGTTAAGAAAGCTAAAAAGAAAGAAGAATGGAAACCTACAGGAAAAGTGTTTACTAAAATTGGATATAACTGGAAACCTACAGGAAGGACTTTCACTTTAGTTGGAAATGCGTGCCTTTTAACTAGGATTACCACCACTAATAAAGTGCCTCACAGGGAACCTATTCCTTTAGAAGTAGTTGCACAAGAACCTGTAGTAACTGAGGTTTATACCAGGAGACCCAAGGTACCTAAGACTGTTAGTTTCAATAGCAAACCTAAGACTACAAAATCTATGATTTCTAACAAAAAGGAACCTGGTACTTCTTGGGGATCAAATACTTTAGTTTTTCCATCTTCTTCTTCTCTTGTCAATCTCAGGTTGTTTAATTGTTTTGTGGTATTTGGACTCCGAATGCTCAAAGCACGTGACCGGAGATTGCTCTTAGCTCACTAATTTTGTTCAAAAGTTTCTCGGTATAGTCAAGTTCGGTAATGACCAGATTGCAAAGAGTATGGGATATGGCGATTATCAGATAGGGAATGTCATAATTTCAAGGGTTTATTATGTAGAGGAACTCGGACACAATCTATTATCAGTTGGTCAATTCTATGAATCAGATCTTGAAGTAGCTTTCAGAAAACACACATGTTTTGTTCGTAATCTGGAAGGTGTTGATTTACTCTCAAGATCTCGAGAAACTAACCTTTATACATTGTCAATTGGGGATATGATCGCGTCTTCTCCAATTTGTCTCTTGTCCAAAGCCTCAAAGACCAAATCGTGGTTATGGCACCGACGATTGTCACATTTGAACTTTTGTGCTATTAATCATTTGGCAAGACATGGTCTTGTACGAGGTCTTCCTAAATTAAAATTTGAAAAAGATCATCTGTGTTCGGCATGTGCCATAGGGAAAAGCAAGAAACAATCACATAAACCTAAATTTGAAGACACCAATCAGGAAAAACTATATCTTCTGCACATGGATCTTTGCGGGCCTATGCGCGTTACAAATGTAAATGGGAAAAAGTACATGCTCGTCATTGTGGATGATTACTCTTGGTTCACATGGGTGAAGTTTCTAGCATCAAAGGATGAAGCGCATGATTTTATAATCAAGTTTCTGAAAATGATACAAGTTAGATTGAATGCAACTGTCAGGAACATCCGTACCGATAATGGAACTGAGTTTGTCAATCAAACTCCGCATAGCTATTATGAGAGTGTCAGAATCTCTCATGAAACATCGGTTGCAAGAACTTCAAAACAAAATGGTGTCATTGAAAGGCGAAATCATACTCTTGTTGAAGCTGCTCGAACAATGTTAATCTATGCAAAAGCTCTGTTATTTCTATGGGCCGAGGCAGTCGCTACCGCATGTTACACCCAAAATCGATCCATTATATGTCGTCTCTATGGAAAAACTCCTTATGAGCTCTTACATGACAGAAAACCTGATTTATCTTACCTTCATGTCTTTGGTGCACTTTGCTATCCAACCAATGATAGTGATAATTTGGGCAAACTTCAAGCTAAAGCTGATTTAGGCATTTTCATTGGTTATGCACCCAAAAAGAAAGCGTACCGTATCTACAACCGACGTACCCAAAAAATCATTGAAACTATCTATGTCGATTTTGATGAGCTGACAGCAATGGCTTCTGAACAAAGCAGTTTAGGACCCGCGCTTCATGAAATAACTCTTGCAACACCCAGTTTAGGACTCGTTCCAAACCCTTCTCCTTTAGCACCATTTGTACCACCATCGAGGCATGAATGGGATCTTGTGTTTCAGCCAGTGTTTGATGAGTTCTTATCTCCTCCAGCTAGCGTTGTCTCTCCAGTTCCTGTTGTAGAAGCTCCAGCTCCTGTTGAGTCAACCGGTTCACCTTCCTCAACATCAGTTGATCAAGATGCACCTTCATCGAGTACTTCTCAATCCACTCAACAATCATAATCCCAAGTAATCCCTCTCAGTGATGAAGAAGATTCACATGACCTTGAGGTTGCACATATGAGTAACGATCCTTATTTTGGCATTCTAATTCCAGAAACTGTTTCTAAAGAATCCTCATCATCGGATGTTATTCCTACTACTGTGCACTCAGACGCTCCAATCTCATAACACCTCAATAAATGTATAAATGATCATCCATTACAAAACATAATTGGTGATCCTTCCAGACCCGTTTCCACAAGACTCCAACTACACGAACAAGCCCTGTTCTGCTACTGTGATGCCTTTCTAACTTTAGTTGAACCGAAGACGTACAAAGATGCAATAACTCAATCATGTTGGATTAAGGCAATGCAAGAAGAGATTAATGAATTCAAACGTCTTGAAGTCTAGAAACTCGTTCCGTATCCAGATAAAGTGATGGTTATCACCTTAAAATGGATATATAAGGTAAAATTAGATGAATTAGGAGGAATCTTGAAAAACAAGGCAAGATTGGTAACTCGTGGATATCGTTAGGAAGAGGGAATTGATTTTGAAGAATCCTTTGCTCCCGTGGCTAGACTAGAGGCCGTTCGAATATTTTTCGCGTTTGCTGCTCATATGAATATGATCGTCTACCAGATGGATGTGAAGACGACATTCTTGAATGGCATTTTATGTAAAGATGTCTACGTTAGTCAACCGGACGGATTTGTAGATCCAGACAATCCTAATCACGTGTACAGACTGAAGAAAGCTCTATATGGGTTGAAACAGGCTACACGCGCGTTGTATTATCTATTGTCATCGTTTCTACTATCCCAAGGATTCTCCAAAGGCACGGTTGATCCCACATTGTTCATCAAAAGAGAAGGCAAATATATCCTCCTTGTACAAATCTATGTTGACGATATAATGTTTGCTTCTACTACTGAACTATTGATAAGTTTTATGAGATAATGTGTTTCAAATTCAAGATGTCAATGATGGGCAAAATATCATTTTTTTTCTAGGACTACAGATTTTACAAAGTTCTAGAGGCATCTTTTTAAACCAGTCAAAATATGCTCTAGAATCACTTAAGAAATACAGAATGGAATCTTGTGACCCAATGGATACTCTAATGGTGGAGAAATCCAAACTGGATGATGATCCACAAGGGAAAGCCGTTGACCCTACACATTATCGTGGCATGGTGGGCACCATTATGTATCTTACATCAAGTCGACCAGACCTTGTATATGATGTGTGCATGTGTGCCCGGTATCAGGCCCGTCCTATCGAAAAGCACTTACATGCTGTAAAAAGAATCTTTCGATATCTATGAGGAACCGTTAATTGAGGACTATGGTACTCGAAGGATTTTGCTATTACACTAACAGCTTTTGCAGATGCTGATCACGCGGGTTGTCAAGACACCAGACGTATTACATCTAGAAGTATGCAATTGTTGGGAGACAGACTTGTTAGTTGGTCATCAAAAAGGCAAAAAAGCGATGCTATATCTAGTACGGAAGCTGAATACATCGCCTTATCCGGCTGTTGTGCTCAAGTTATATGGATGAGATTACAACTTACCGACTATGGTCTTGGATTCAACAAAATTCCAATGTACTGTGATAATAAAAGCGTTATTGCCTTATGCTGCAACAATGTTCAACATTCTTGATCAAAGCATATCGACATCAGATATCACTTCATAAAAGAGCAAGTAGAGAATGGAGTTGTCGAGCTTTACTTTGTCAGAACAAAATATCAGTTGGCGGACATCTTCACCTAGGCTTTGTGTCGAGAACAAATTGAATTCCATATCGACAAGCTAGGGATGAGAAGTTTTACTCCTGAGACTCTGAAAGAACTGGCAGATGAAGCTAAAGAATAGTGGTGGTACCTATTCTTGTATCCTGTGTATAATATGTACATATAGAAAACCAGAAACAAAAAGACTTTTCACTTCTTAATTTTTTTTATAAAAACAAAATACAAAATTAAAAAATTAGAAAAAGGCAAAAATATATTTCATGTCATGCTTTCTAGCATCGATAATATTTACGGCTTCAAAAATGTCATTTAACAATGGCACAAAGCTGTAAATAAAGTTCGAATAGAAAACATGACATATGGCTTGCTATTATTTCCGATAGCAACCGGTCGTCTTCTTTCAGGCAAGTATTTCAAAAAGAAAACTTGTCCTCTCAACGGGAATTTATTCTCGGGCATGGTCTACTTCATGACCATGCAAAGGCTTGTGTTTACTTTGCAACACAACCCGTGCTT
>BQNB010054486.1:0-24736 GCA_026074375.1 Tanacetum coccineum
ATGGCCAACACTCTTGTAGTTATTTCACTTCACAGTGCAGTGTGGTGCAACTTACGTTTGTTGTAGAAGGGAAATTTTGCTACATATCAGTCCTTGTAATTTGGTTTATCAATGTAAGCTCTCACGGCCTTTTGTCATTTATTTTGTTGTTGGCATTCCTTACTACCTTGGTTTCCTAACATACAACCTAATCCATTTAGTCGCGAGCCATGTGGATTCATTCCTCATAAACAATATTAGCTTCCATAGCATTAGCAATTCATTGGGTTACAATACACTCGATCCTCTTGGAACTCATTCCTTGTCTTGTCGTCGTTATTTACTTCAAAATTGAACGGGGTAAAGGAAATGAAATAAGTCAAATTTCAAAAGTCGTGTTTCCAAAAATGGGATGCTATGAGGTGATGGGTAAAAGTTGTGTGCGGATTAATCGGCATGCTCCTAGGAGTTACGAGAAGTAAGAGAAATTGAGACGTAACGAGATAACGTAGATGTTTCAACAGTATGGGACAGGTGTTCAAAGTCGTCTTCAGAGTCAAATAGTAAAATAGCCAGTGGGGTCGGCAGACTGCGACAATTTTTAAAGTTATGCAAAACGATATAATGTAAAGTCGTGAAGAGTTTTAAAGATCATCGTATTACTCACGATGTTTTAGAAGTAAACGAGACCATTGTGTCACTCACAATGTCTTAGAGAAGTTTAGAGACCATTGTGTCACTCACAATGTCTTAGAAAAGAATTTAGTATTTATATAGACAGCTTCTACATAAACAAGTGGGGAAATATACGTAACGCAAACGTAAACCGCAGAGAAAAGATAACCGCAGAGAAAAGATAACCGCAGAGAAAAGATAAGCGCAGAGAAAAGATAAACAAAAGACAAACGCAAGCTCATAGCAAAATAGAGCTCAAGGGCAAAACTAAAAGCAAAGCAACATAGATGTAGGGAATGATAAACGCGGGGCAGAGATAAACTCATATCATAGCAGGCTCAAGGCAAAATGATACTCACGTATACACCATAGCAAAAGCACGTATAAGGCACACATAAAAGCACGTAAAGATCACATACTGGTTATAGACCAGACCTAGATATTCTACCTGGTTCTCTATAACCTTGGCTCTGATACCAATCTGTCACACCCCCAGACGGGGCCTGGACGGAATACGTGTCCGAGGGCGTGACGTCATCATACTTCGAACACAAGGCACAAGAGAACGACCACTAATGGACGTTTTGAAAATCATAACTCGTTGTATTTATTTAAAAATAGATAAGTTTACAAGATTTCAAAAGAAATTAAACATTTGCGGAAGCATAAGTAAAATGTAGCGGAAGCATAATTTAGTTTTAAAAGATAGCGGAAGCGAAATTTATGTTTTTCAAAAGACAACGAGTATGATAATTTGATAAGTCTTGAAATAGGGTATCATATTGCACGTAGACTCCACATAGCACGTCAAGAAGTCCAAAGCTAATCACCTGAGAAAAACATGCTAAAAACGGTCAACATAAAGTTGAGTGAATTCATAGGTTTAAGTAAAACATTTATGAGGATAAAAAACGTTTAGTGAATACAGCTTCACTCAAAGTATTATGAAAAGTGTTTAGTAATTGGAAATGTTCAACCAAAGTAGTGTGGACCACAAGATTTCAAAGCGTATGTGACAATCTTAGCAGTTTATGATTTCACATACAAAGCACATGTGACCGTTATAACAAATACAACTTCACATGAAAGTATTTATTGTTGCGCTAAGCTCATGACACCGATGCTAAAAACAACATGGCATATCATATCATGCCACATAGTATTTCTGCCGTTAACTCGTGTCCCAAACCAAAGACCACCACAACGCACATTGACATGACATATATATGTTTGTTCTTCGTTAAGTGGAACCAAAGTAGATAGGGATAATTAGTCCTAATAGATCTATTTATTCATTCACGCTCACTTAACCAATCCAATTGGCCATAGGTGACTAACGGTGTAAATCAGTAAAATGTGGGGCTATGAACTCACCTTGAGGTTGCAAAGCAACTAGCAGAAATGCAAATAATAATCACAGCACAAACGGAGAACGGAACGGCTCGACCAAGAAGTTGCAGCTTAACTTAACAGCTAAATCCCACTAGTTTAGGATGATGAATTTGGGTTTACCGATGGATGAGTACATCAACGCGAACTGAAGTTGATAATGGATTTGATCTTCAAGTTGGATGAGTTTGGTGTTGGGTTTAATATAAAAAAATCGAAAAACACACGCAAAGTATGTAATATATTCCGTATATATATTACCTATGAAAAATGAACAATTATATAATTCATATGGTGAAGTATATAATAAAGACAAACATTCAAAAGGAAAAGTCGTAGTATATAATACTTTACAAGTATTATATAAGAAACGTGATTAAAAATAATGGTAATAATATAATTCGACGCGTTTTCAAAAGTCACCAATTAAATTAATAAAAAGTTCTTGCGTAAAAGTAAATACACCGTTTTTACAAGTTACGTTTTAAAGACTTTACAAAAGTTATAGTTGGGAATTATAAAATAATATTTTATAATTTAGTATTTCGTTACGCGTTTTAACTAAACTAGTTATCTTGTTTATAAAAGTATAGTTTTCGTTTATTTACCGATTTATTGTAAAATAACACTTTAATAATCTTAAAAACTATATAACTTTGTCATTTTATCGGGTTTCTAAAATAGTATAAACTTTAATGAAAATTTACTAAGTATAAAGATTTTTAGAAATTTCGGCATGACTTTGCCGTTTATACGACGTTCCCATTTTTACCAAAACTCATTGGTTTCCATTAAAACAAATCCATGTTGCAATATTCTCGCGTTATTCCGTATCTATAATTAAACGAGATCAAATAGTAAATAACATAACTAAAACCAAACACACCCGAAACCTAAAAACAACCAACCAAACACACCCTACTCGTTGTTAAACACGGGGACAAACATCCCTTTGGGGCTGTTACAGCCAAACGCACCCTTTTAGTAAATACAACAGCCAAACACACCCTTGTTGTCTCTACGTCAACCAAACGCACCCTCATGGCTGCTCACAGCCAACCAAACGCACCCTCATGGCTGTTCACAGCCAACCAAACGCACCCTAATCATGTTTTAAACCCAGATTCCAAACACACCCTTACAACCGTAAAACCCATAAACAAACACCCCTCTTGGGCATGTTATACGCAGCAAACAACCACCTTCTGTGGCTGCTGCTAAACCACCGAACGAACACGCCCTTATGGCTGTTACTGCTGCTAACTCGCAAAAACAAACACACCTTTGCGGTGTTTTATATAAACCAAACGCACCATGGTCGGTGCAAAACCAAAACGCACCCCTTTGGGTGTTGTTTATATCAACCCAACGCACCCTTTTTGGTGGTTAGATGGTGGTGACGAGTGGTGTTGATGTATGGCGTGGCTGTGGAGGTGAAGATGATGAAGGTGGCGTTCGTGGTGGGGTGGCGGTGTAGGTGGTTGCGGTGGGAGATGGAGGTGGCGATGGTGCGGTTGAGATGGGGCTGCGGGAGAGTGACAGCGGGGGTGGGGAGATGACGGTGGGGATGTAGTGATAAGGATGGGGTCCGGTGGTGGTATGGTGGGATGGAGATGGTGTGGTGGCGTGATGGCGGCGGCTGTCGCCGGGGTTTGGCCGGAATTTGGCCGGGGATGAGGGAGGCGCCGGAAATGAGAGAGAGAGAGGGGAGGGAGGTGTGTGTAGGGTTTGTATAAATAAATAAAAACCCTAATGCTATTTTATATATATATTAGAAGTTTTTAAAAAAAGAGAAATGGTATAATAGTTTAGGGTAAGTTTTGTAAATATTTCCCCCAGGGACTGAAGTTGTAATTTTTGGGGAAACTTTTGTAAACTATTGGTTCGGGTCTCGTTTAGGCAAGTTAACGATTGAATTAAATTACGAAAGTTGCGCCGTTGTTTTCCTAATTAGTTTTCCTATAAAAATGAGTATTCACTCGACTATATTTTATAAATGTTTTTATAAGATTTACTTAAAAATCATTATTATTTATTTGGTACCATTGGGTGTCGCGGGTAAACTTTGTCCGTAAAAATAAAACTTTATTTTGAACCTTTTCGTTTTTATATAAACGCTTTTGAATAAAACATTACATAATTTATTAAATATTTTTATTTAATAAAAAGTGATAATTAAATATGCATATAATTATTTTCTCGTTTCTAAATTTTGCGAGGCCAGTTTAGTCACTTTGGGCTTGGTTTCGCGTCTCGGGCAAAACTAAAAAGTTGTCTGAAATGTCGTTTTACATCAAATTGCTTTAGTGTCTGAATCATGAAAACATAATTTAGCGGGTCGTTTTTGATAAGTCAATTTAGGAACAAAATATATCTTCTCGTTTTCAAGTCAAATAAGTTAGAAAAAATAAGTTTGCAAATGAGCGATAATAATCGTAATTATGATTTATTATTTAAATACGTTTCAAAAATTTTACCGGCTACGCGGTAATCGTTTTTATGTGACCGTAAAAGGTCAAAAAGTCAAAAGTCAAGTCGGACCCAAAAAGTCAAAGGGTAAAATAGTCATTTAAAATATCAAAAATTGCGAGGTGTGACAGTACCTACCCCTTAAAGGAATCCCGTCCCGGGATTCGATTTTTGTTAACCTATTGTGTGATTAGGAACATATTTAGGATTTAACAAATCCGTTTTTAAACATGGCGTTGAAAATTTTATTCAGCAAAATTCAATGTTTTGAACGACATCTTATAATATACAAAAATTTGGCTATGTTTTGACCAAGGTTATTTAATTCATCAACATGAGTATTTAGAAAATATCAATACCAAATTTTGTGGTTGATATAACATGTTATCAGGAAATTCTTGGGAGGGTCCGGAATTGGAAGTTTGGGGGGATGTGTATTTGCCTGTTGGTTTCCAAACTTTTCTCTTTGAATTTTTCTTAACAGATTTAGATTTAACACGAGTATTCACATCATTGATAAAATAAGAACACATAAATCATGATTATCAGAAAGCATGCAACAACCACACTTAACACATAGATGTTCGGAATTCACATTAAGCTTGGAATGCTGCACATTTACATTTTCTTTAGGTTCAATAAAACAATTCTTAGTTTTCAAACTAGATTTAATTGTCTTAGGGTGGGCTTCTACTTTATTCTTTTGAGTACTTCTTGGTGTTTACTGAATCTTATCTTTCTTTGTATTGCCTGAAGGCTGTGATCTGCTAGCACTAGCAGATGGTTTTACTCCTGTAGAAGGCAACATAGGTTTGTTAGAAACTAGATTTCATGAAGAAGCTATTTTTATGTTTGTGTTTCCTAAGGATGTGACAGGCTCGTAAATTCTCATCTTTTTGGTCCTTATTTCTTGGGTCACATGCCACTAATTTGTCACTTGAATTGTTATTGCTAGGAGGGCAGGTTTATTCTGATTATTATAATAAAGCAACTCCTAAATTCGTATTGGTAAATAAAATACAAGCAAAGTCTAATGAATTAATTTCAAGGATTTTGGGAATTTCATGTTTAAACAACATTCCCTAAGAATCACAGCTTGTCTCTCAGTGTGCCTAAGGTAGTCAAGTGAGCTGTCCTATAGTTCAACAATTTAGGGGCTATTTGTAGTACATCAACTTAAGCATTTTCCTGGATCAATATTTGTGTTTGGGGAAACACCATTATTCAGCCAAATCCTTTCCTTTTAAGTTTTCTTAATTCATTCTTGAGAGCTGTAATGACCAAATATTTTTCTTGAAGACTTACATTTAAATCAGATATTTCCACAGACTTTTGATTGACTTGATTAACTAAAGCATCACATTGTTCTTTTGATCGAATACGTGTTGGTTTGGTTGAGTCATAAAGTTGCTTATAGGTCTGTTTCAAATGTTCATTTTCAGCAATAAGCTTTGACACCCTATGATCGAATTCAATATTTATCATTTGCAATCTCTTCTATGTCCTTCTTGCTTATCTCATTCCATATTTTCCACTTAAAGAATTAAATTCTCTTTCAACTTCCTTATGACGTGTCTTTTCTCTTGTGATGAGCTATTTACTTCATTTAATTCAAAGAATTGAATCCAAATTTGAGCACTTGATTTGAAACAGAATTTTCCCTTGAAAATTTCTTGATTAAGTTGAGTATCAACTTCTAAAGAGATGCAATGTTTTTCAAGAGTTGTATAACTTCTGAACAGTTTATCGTAAGTCTCTTTTTCAATGAAATTCTTTTTGTTGAGAAGTTCAGTCTCAAGTTTGAGACACTTTTCACATTCATGCACATTCACATAAGCATTATCCACAGAACAATTCACAATTATGTTCACTATATCTTTGTTAATCACTTGTTCCAAGAGTCGTTCATTCTCATTTAAAACTTGTAACGATGTTGTTCCACATCATGTTCCATTTGATGAAAGACATTTTGGACTTTAGTAAGTTCATCAATTAAATATTGATCGAATGTATTGAATATGTCCTTCAGTGCTTTTACAAATGGAATAATTTCATCCCTAAAACAAGATTTTGTGTGTTCAAACCCCCACGAGCCCTCAGTGATGGTTGTGGCCATGGTTCCTTTCTTTGACAACCCACTCAAACCTATCAAGATGGAGTTTAAGTTTCCTTAAACTCGTATTACCATGTTGACTTAGGAATTCTTTTGGAACCTCAACTTTGGTGGGTCTACAAGAAGAACTAGGATATGAAGAATTTATAGAATTCTGAGACCAAAAGGCTTGTTCAGCAGATAATTCAGTTTGTGGAACAAATTGTTTTTCAAAATCTTGAGAAAGTTGGTTGAGAACATCATAATCAACTGGTGTGGTATTAACTCTCTTTTCTAAAACTATTAGATCTGTTGTTTTAAAAGCATTTTTGAACAACTCTCTTCAACAAGCATTAGGTCCTTCGAAATCAGATCCTAATTGCATAATATTCTTAATGACATTACCAACAAAAAGCTTTGGTTCCAACTACTGTGCTTTTCCCTTTCAGATAGAAAGGATTTTGAAAACCCTAGAGGTGTTTAGTGTATGGTCATAAAAAAACTATGGTTTTGTCAACATATGAATAGTTTGTGCTAATTGATCTCTTTTATAAACAATATTACTTTACTTTTGATCTCTTTTCTAAAGCTATTTCTTCTCTATCAATGTTCTAGATTCTTCTTTCTTGAAATCATTTTTGAGAAGAGTAACTATTTGCATTAAAGATTCTTTTTCTTTTAATTGTTCAGAAAGAGTTTGTTTAAGACGGTCAGTCTCGACAGACTGTTCACATGAATCTGAAATGTTATCTAGACATTTTAAATCAACATTGTGTCCTTCTTTCAAAGCTATAACATGTTATCATTGATATCTTCAAGCCATAGCAATTAATGTATGCATTGACACTTATTGTCTAGATTAATCTTGGTGCAATTAATTACTTGAGTTTTTAGTTGTTCTATCACAGATAATATCAGTGTATCTTGTTGTGCAGAGGAGTTTGAATTCTGAATAGCTGCCTATTGTGTTTCATGCACATACTAAGAATAAGGAATTATATAGGCCAATTTTACTGTTTATTTCAATTTCCTTAAAGATTTACAACACTCGACTGTTCAGAAGACGGCCTCGCCTGCACACCTTGATTTATCATATTGTTATCCATATTATCAGGATTGTATACCTCAGCAAGAACATCTGAACCAAAATGAGACAAATTCTCCATGAGAGCAACTTTGGCAGTATTGAGTTCATCACAATTAGAGTCATATGCATCCAAATCATCAGCTTGATAACCGGCATTATGGGTAATGACTGTCTGTGTGGCTTGACCTTCTACAATTCCTGGATTTGCCAAAAATGCTAGCTCTTCTTCATGTGACCATTTACTTGAGCTTGTACCAGAAACAGTTTATCCTTAAACCAAGAATCATCCCGTTTCTTTTTAGGTTTAGTGCATTGTTTGGACATGTGTCCCTCCCTTTGCAGTTGTAAACACATAACAGTTCTTTGTTTTCCTAATGCTTCTACTTGCTCCTCAGGATGGTAGATCCTAGTGGTACCCGTAGCAAAAGAAAATGCTCCCCTAAACGAGTTGTAAAGTACTCTTCATCATAATGGTAGCTTTATTGCCTAGGGTTTTGACGAAATTCTAGCTGGTTGTTAGTAGAAGGATCAAGATGTGACAACGGCTTAATAAGAATGACATAATAATGGTTTGATGCATCAATGGATCGTCACCTTGCCCTGAAACCCTAAACATATAAGGCACCCGATCTAGTTGGGTACATTTAGGTTTTTATGGTTTTGGTTGACCAGGGAGCATATTCCAATTGTGGGATGATGGTTTGTTGGAGAATAAACGTTGTGGTAAAAATGATGATGGATAATCATATTGTGGGTAAGTTATTGAAAGAGGTGTTGATGGTTGATTGGTTGAGTATTGTTGAGACTGATAAGGTGATCCATACTATGGAGATTGATATAGTGAAACTTGTGGTTGAAATTGAGAGTTTTGGTATGAGTTTTGATAGTTTTGATAAGAGACCTGGTCCATCTTATGGTGTTCAACCAAAGCAAGCGGATCGAGTTGCGTTCATGCATTAAACGAACTTTATTTGCATGAAATTCATGTTGTCCCAAGTAAGCATGAAGCTGATCAATATTAGTTATGTGCAAGTCCCGAACCAGTTTGACATCTGTCACAAATTTGCTCCACTCAGGAAGAAAAGTATTCAAAAATTTGTGATCCCACTTGAAATAGTTCTAGTATTCATATTGTAGAGACTATGTCATTGAGTAGCAGTGAAAATCATCAGTAGAAAATCACATTAGATGTTTTGCCCACTTCTTATAAGCAACTTATCAAATTTCATCATATAGTTACACTCTCTTTCCTGTTTTGTCAATGAATTTCCTTGCACGAGAAGTTGAATTCTTTCCCAAAGTTCCTTGGCAACTTTATGATTGCTAACTAATGCATAGACCTCTGGAGGTAAGCCTTGAAGAATGATATTTGTAGCCTTGACATCACAATCAACTTGAATTGCATCTGCTGGAGTTAATTCAAAGTATTTTCTTGGTCATAGATCATCCATTCTCCTCATACATTAGGCCAGATGAGTGGACCATTGCAACGGATTCAAGAATCAACGTCCATGTTGTCTAATTCATCATGTTTTAGCTCCATTATGTTTTTTCCAAGAATCGAAACATATCTTTTTCCCAACCATAGTGGAATACGGATGTCAGCACCCGAAAGAATCGCTTTGTCAGCAAGAGTCGTCATTGAGAAATTTGTATGTTAAAATATTACTGTTTGATCGAACGGTGATTGAAAGTAATTGTGTTGTTATGAGTTGTCTTTTGTTTATTTTATGTCTTGAAACATATACGGGATTTTACAATTCTTGACAAAACCGGGAAAACAAGTTAATATTTCACGGGATTTTACAAGTCAAAGAAATAAACCGTATAACTTTTTGTTTTAGCAACTTTGTGTGTTTTAACTTTAGTCCAAGTGAAGTTTCAAATTCGGCTCGCAAAAGCTGCTAATTAGGTTGACACTGAAAACTGCGAGTTAGGTTAACACTGGAAAACTACGAGTTAGGTTAACACTGGAAAACTACGAGTTAGGTTAACACTAGAAAACTGCAAGTTAGGTTAGCACTGGAAAACTGCGAGTTAGGTTTTCACTGAAAAACTGCGAGTTAGGTTAACACTAGAAAACTGCGAGTTAGGTTAACACTAAAAACCGCTAATCCGGTGAATACTACAAAACTACGAATACGGTAATGCTTGTAAAACTGCCAATCCGGTGATGCTTGCAAAACTGCTAATCCGGTTGATACTTGGAGCTGCGAATCCGGTTAAACCTGAAAGCTGTGAATCCGCTTGAAACTAAGAAGCTGCTAATTCGGTAAGAACTAGTAGCTGCGAATCCGGTGAACTGCTAATCCTGCCAACTGCGAATCCTGCCAACTGCTAATCCGGTGACGAAACACAAAATCTCAAAAACACAAAAAGACTAACTTTTGATTGTTTTTTCCCAAATTTTCTTGTACAACTAGTATGACTAAACCTATAGGTACCTTAAAAATGCAAACTTTATGGTTTTTAATTCAAAAATTTCAAAATCAAGATTTGTACTTTCTAAGGTTTTCGAAAACTAAGGTTGGAAAAAAATGAGTTTTTCTTTGATCCAAAGCTAATACACCTATATCCAAAGATACTAGATCAAATTTACCTAAGTAAATGATCTTTTAGTGTATTGATGAGCTTCGAAAATAAAAAAAGGTGAAGTAGGCTACGGTTTGGAAAAGAAACGAGGCAAAAGAAAAGTAAACAACACAAAAACTAAACAAATCACTCCATGGCTCTTGATACCAATTGATGAATATCTAATAACATACTAGACGAGGGAAAGAGAGGTATTTCTAGAGAGAGAGTGGTTGGATGGACACTTTAAAGAGACAGTAAACATGAAGAGAAAATGCATTAATGTGTGTGAAAAATGAACAACCAACCACCTCTCCAAGGCATGAAGAGGTGTATAAATACCTCAATATTGCCGGTCATGGATAGGCTTTACATGGGCTTTCCATGGGCTTTTCCTAACTTGGCCTATTAAGGTTCCAAATAATACTTAACGACTACATGACAGTAAATCTAAGGAGAGACAGATACTTTTCCTAGGATTTTTCGTATTTTCCTAACACTATTTTAAAATAGAATCATAGCATTATCAGATAGAATCATAGCATTTCAAGTCTTACCAACCATTTCCAAGGTCTCAGTGCTTATAGTCCTCCGCACTAAGGCCTACCAGCTGGAGCTAAAAAAATAAGGTTTGTTTCCCCCCCCCCCCGAAAAAAATTATCCTAGCATGAAGTTCACATAAAAACTCATGCAACAAATAGTCCCATATGCATTCACATATATCATGAGGACAAGCATTGTTTAAAGAGATAGCAGTTTTGCACAGTAGTGAAAACAGTTTGAAATAGATTTGAGTATCACTTTCCCCACGAAAAGAGTTAAAAGTGGGGCCTATGATAACTCACCCTTAACAAAAGATGATTAGTTACCGAGAGTATGCTAGTCAACAACGGCGTACAATGGTTCCAGACATGACCTCGCAATTCCGTTTGACTTAGAATTATTTTTTGAAATGGGTACTTAAAATTGATGCATAAGAATTTATAAAGCGTTTCATATTACTGTTTAGTAGTAGTATTGGTTGTATGATGGTTTGTGATTTAGACTCAAGGAAGATGTGTCAATGTATGTATATTAGATGTTTTGCACTTATACTATTTTAAGGAAATAGACAAGTATTTACAACAAGAATTAAATAATATGTACTATGTTCCGGTAATCTATCAGGAAATCCCAAGTGATCTAGTTAATTGTACGAACTATAAGAAATGACACGTTTTAAATACACTAAAGAATCATTAGAAGTTTTATAATTTATAAAATTATAAAATATATTTTTCGTCTTTTAGTCGTTTATTAAAATAATAATATTTTATTATTTCATCTTTTTGGCGGATTTTTTTAGAAAACAACTTTTAGAAAAATATTTCTAAGCATAGTATTTTTATAAAATTTTAGCATGACCCGTTTGTTTATAAAACGTTTACCAAGGTTTCAAACCTTATTTTCAAACACTTTCCTCAAATCCACCAACTTCTGACAAAATGCCAAAATCTACGTTTTTGTGACGTTTCATCAAAACATATTTTTTCAAACGACTATTCTAACCCTTTTAAATATCTACAAGTCCAAATCGATCAAAATCCACTTAAAACGTTTAAAATCACTAGTTTTTCACTTATTGGGCCTTAAGGCTTTAGTAGTCCAAACCGTCCCTTTTAGTTCTTAAACCCTAATTAGTCTGAAATATCAATTTAAACACACATTAGGAGTAAGTAAAAAATGAGCCGAATGAAAAGTCCAAAAATAAGCCGAAGCTTATTAAGCTTCAAATTGAGCCGTGACCTATATAAGCCCAAACAAAGACTTTCAAAAATATACTAAGTCTGAAATTGAATCACGAGTTATAAAATACGCGAATAAATAATTCTAGTATTCAAATAAGCTAAACAAAAAGCCATGAAAATAAGTCGAACCACAAAAAGGTCCACAATAAGTCGCGGCTTATTGGGCCTTTTGGGCCGTCGGTTTTATAAGCCCAAAACCCAGATATAATTTTTCAAATAAGCTAATAAGCCACATAGTACTTATAGTACTCGAAATAAGCTACCAAAAAAAGCTATAAAAATATGACCAAAGTGGTATGTAACCATAATCACTTCCTTTTTGTCCCTTAATATTTTTGTGGCACATAAGCCCACGAAAAGCTATAATAAGCTTATCTGAGAGCTTATTTTCAAGCCAAATAAGAAATAAGCTATCTAGTACAAAAATGTTATTCAACCATCACAACCAAAATATAAAAATGACTTTTTCCTTGCCTTCCTTTCCCCGAGTTCGAACCAAACAAACACCCTTAATACTTATTTTGTAACTTTTAGTCTTTGATTTTTAGAAAACACCTTGTACAACTAACATCTATGCATCAATAGGCATTCAAAAGTACAAAAATATTCAAAATACGATGAATTACAAAAAGAGAATTTTGAAGAGGATTAAGCTTAGACAAACACCCCTTTTGTTGTTTTTAAAATACCCAAACACCAATGAAATCAACCCGGATGAACTCAAATCTTCATGTTCTTGATCAAATAAAAAAATAAAATGTTTATGTGTGTGAGGGTGTTCGGAAGAGCAAGAAAGAAAGAGAAAGGGATAAAAGATTTTTAGTGTGTGTGTTTTGGAATGAATGTGTGTTTTTGAAATCAAAATAGGAAAAGGTATGGATGCACGCATGAGACCAAGGTCCTAAAAAATGCCTTGTGGTGGCCGGCTAGAAGGGCATCCAAGGGAGGCTTTCTAGTCATTTTGTCTTTTGTCGGGTTACATATCGATCATAGTTCGTGATTAAAACGTGACCCGAAGTTTTCTTGTGTTTTTAGCGAATGTAAAAATATGTTTAGTTAAACTTTGAATATTCATACCATAGGTCTTATAGTTAAACTACTTTAGATTTAGTATGAACCATGAATGTACGTGTCGAAACGCGTTGTTTGACATTTTAAGTCGTTTGCGGGACAAACCTCCTGGAACTTGATCACACATAGATATAAGAATAAGAGAACTATAAAATGCTTAACATAGAAATTGACTACCTTCAACACGATCACTAATCCTGACGGAAAACAGTAAAAGTCAAGAAGTCAAACGACTTAGATAGAACATTATGAGATTGGAAAATCAGCAAGGGTTACAATTCTATCCTTCAAGAGCATTTTCGCCTGAATTCAACTAGTACTAACGCTAGAAGAGATTGGGTATTTAGTTTTTCATTTTTGATCCTCACGTTCCCAAGTTAATTCAGGTCCTCGTTTTAATTTCATCGAACCTTAACGATTGGAATCCTACTCCGCTTCAGTTTCTTGAACTTCCGTTCTAGGTTTTTTTACAGGCTCTTCCGTAAAGTTCAACTTAGTATCAACTTGGATTTCTTCCAAAGGTATCTGTAGGGTTGGGTCATCCAAACATTTCTTAAGGTTCGACACGTGAAATGTGTCATGAACGCTATTTAGCTCCCTCAGTTAGTCCTTAGTCGATTAGGCTACTTTGACCGAAACCTCTTAGATCTCACAGTCCCAACAAACCTAGGTGCTAATTTTTACCCTTTTCCCCAAAGCTACCACATCTTTCAAAGGTACACCTTAGAGTAAGACAATCCCCTACACATAATTCTAAAGGTTTCCTCCTCTTATCTGCATAGCTTTTCTGACGATCACATGCAACCTTAAGCCTATACTTGATCTGTGAGATCTTCTCAGTAGTTTCTTGCACTATCTCAGGCCCTATCAATTTTCCTTCTCCAACTTCTGCCCATAGGATTGGTGAGTGGCACTTCCTACCGTACATTGCTTTGAACGGTGCATACCTCACACTAGAATGATAACTATTGTTGTATGAGAATTTAACTAATGGAAGATGAACATCCCAACTTCCCTTGAAGTCAAGGACGCATGCTCTGAGCATGTATTATAAGGTTTGAATAGTACGCTGGCTCTGACCATCGGTCTATGGAATGGTAGCTGTACTCATTTCTGACCATGTCATAATGCTTCTTGCATATACTTTGCCAAAATCAAGACGTATCAGATATTATCACGATCGAATATTATCCAGATCGGCACACCATGCCTTGCCACGATTTCACTGAGGTAGAGTTTAGCTAGCCTATCCATCTTATAGTCTTCATGAATTGGTAAGAAATGAGCAAACTCAGTCAATCGATCCACAATGACCCAGATTGAATCATGCCCACTACTGGTTCTTGGAAATTTCATGACAAAGTCCATGGTTATTGTCTCCTATTTTCACTCAGGGATCTTAGGTTGCTACCATAAGCCGGATGGCCTCTAATTTTCAGCCTTTACCTTCGAACAAGTCAAACACTTGCTAACATACAAAGCTATATCTTTCTTCATTCCTGGCCACCAGTACATGTCCTTAATGTCATTGTACATCTTATTAGCTCTTGGATGTACTGAGTATTTCGACTTATGGGCTTCATCCATTATCAGGGTTCTCACATCACTCTTCACACACACACACACATTTGATGTAGATAATACAATGCTCTATTACTCCTACGTTCCATCTGCTAGTCTAGCCCTTGCAACATTTTTGCTGGTGCATTGATAATCTCAAATGCTTCATTCTGAACCACTAGTATCCTATCCTTAATACTCGACTGAATGGTCATATTCATAGCTTAAACTCTCTTAGGCTTAATTCTCTCTTTTCTACTTAGTTCATTGGCTACTACGTTCGCCTACCAAGATGGTACGAATTCGAAGTCGTAGTCGCTGAACGCTCTAATATCCAACGACCTTGACGCATGCTTAGATTCTTTCTGATTGAAGATGGATTTGGTGACTCTGTGAGTCGGTATAATAATAAACTATATTTTTTCTCGTACAAGTAGATTGTCTCAGATCTAAGTGCAAATATAGCTATACCAATTCAAAATCATGGTGGTGTAATTCTTCTTAAGAATTTTCAAACATTCGAGAGCAAAGTATCCACCATCATTACCCCTCTGCATCAATACACAACCTAGTCCTAGACCTAATGCATCGCAGTATACCACAAAGTCTTATGGCCCATCAGGAAGAGCTAAAACAGGCGCATTACACAACTTATCCTTTAAAGTTTGAAATTTTGTTTCCTGCTCCTCACCCCAATCAAACGTCTTACTCTTCTGAGTCAAGATGGTAAGTGATTTGGAAATCTTGGAGAAATTCTCAATGAATCGTGGCTAATATCACCTGCTAATTACCTAAAGAAATGAAACGACTTCGACGAGTTCTAGGGATTCTACCCAATTCTTAACAGCCTCAATACTTGCTGGGTCTACAAGAAATGCCATCACCAATAACACATGCCCAATGAACTGTACCTTCTTGTAACCAGAATTCACACTTAGAGAATTTTACTATAGTTTCTCCTTCTTGAGCAGTTCCAAGATTAACCCAAGATCAATTCTATGTTCTTTCCTTAGTCTTAGAGTACGATCAAAATGTCGTATTATGAATAAGATCACAACTTGTCTAGGTAGGGTCTATACACTCGGTTCATCAAGTCCATGAATACCGCTGGTGCATTCGTCAAACCAAAGGGCATTACTATGAACTCAAAATGTCCATATCGAGTTATAAATGCAGTCTTTGAAATGTTGTCCTTGTGCACTCTCAGCTGATGGTATCCGGACCATAGGTCTATCTTGGAGAAGTATCATGATCCTTGTAGTTGGTCGAATAGGTCATCTATTCTTGGAAGAGGATAATGATTCTTGATGGTCAATTTATTCAACTTTCTATAGTCAATACACATCCTAAAAGAATTGTCCTTATTCTTGACAAATAACACCGGTGCTCCCCATGGCGATGAACTTGGTCAAATGAAACCCTCGTCCTAGATTTGACTCGACAACTCCTCCATTTCAGAAGGCGCCAAACATAGGGAAGACTTAAAACGGCCCGGCATTGCTCCAGGGATTAAGTCGATACGAAATTTGATTTCTCGAGAAGGGGGTAATCCTGATAGGTCATCAGGAATGACCTCAGATAAGTTTCTAACGACTATGATGTCTTTCAGTTTATGCTCTTCGGCTTTTGAACTCATGAGATGTCTCACCTTCTCTTCTGGCCTTTCTGCTAAGACTCTAAGCATTGCTTCATTTGGTAGTGGAATTCTAACTACTTTCTCATGACAAATGATCTCGGCCTTGTGCCTGGACAACTAGTCCATTCCTATGATTACATCAAAGCTTCCATGTCCAAACGGTATCAAGTCGATATCAAAGGTATGACCTTCTATCTCTAGTTTACAACCATGAATAACCTTATTGATCTCTACTAGTTGTCCGCTAGCTATCTTAATCTCATAAGTAAAACCTAAGCTACTGGGCTCTATGTCTAACAGAGGTATGAAAGTAGTGGAAACAAAGATATAATCAGCACCATAATCGAATAGAGTTGTAGCATAGTGATTGTTTAAGGTGAACGTACCCATCATAATGTTTGGGTCCTGGTGAGCCTCCTCTGCTCCAGGCATGAATGCTCTTCCACGTGCCCTGGTGCCTTGTACCACGACCTTGACCCCCATCGACAACCAAAACTTGATTTGGACGATTTCCTCTTTGTCCTGGTGCTCGGTTCAACATTGGGCATGCTGCCTTGTAAGGACCAGTACCACCACACTCAAAGCACGCCCCACGAGCTGCAATTAGGTTTCTAGCATTCAATGGATCCACCATCCTTGGCCCTACCTTGCAATCCTTGGCAAAGTGCCCAAAGCGATTGCAGTTTGTACACGTACGACAAGGCATCTCGGGTAGATGGTGAAAGTTGCAGTTTGTACAATTGGGTGCCGTACCGGTGTACTCCTTCCGAACAGGGTTAGTGGTTGTAGCAAACGCCCCCTAGTCCTAGATCTCTTGTATCATCCCTAACATTTCCATCCATACTCGGCTCCCTACCATTTCCTCTTTTCTCAGTATTCTTATTTAATGATCCATTCCTAATTGCCTCATCGGTTAGCACACCAGCTTTCAATACCGCACTCTGAATTATTGTTGGCTCCGTTGCTGCCACCATCCCACGGATCTGTGGAGCAAAGTCATTGATGTACCTCTCAATCCTTTTGTTCTCATGGGTAACCAAATGAGGGACTAACCTAGCAAGATCATGTAATTGATCAGTATATGCGGCATGGCCAGCTCCAAACCATGGTGGAACAACAACACACTCAATTTCCAGCTTTTGCGTCCGCAATTGTTTGGACATAACTCCTCTCTCGTCAAAGTCTTAAAGTCTTCCTAGGTCATGCAAACTGTGGCTTCCCTTTCTCTAGTCTGGACTTGGGAGTTCCACCATGTCAGTGCCTTACCGATAAATGAACCGGCAGTGTACTTGACCTTCTGGTTATCTCCACACCCACTCATGTCCTGGACTGATTCTATTTTCTCAATCCAACGAGTGTAGACTATAGCACGCAACCCTTTCCTCAAGTCCTTTAGGTTACAACCAAAAATCCATGTATGAACAGCACCTCACCTGTAGGTTCACGTTAACATTCCTAAATCTCCCTGGATTTGTTAACCCAGACGACGTAGTCCATTTCGATTCCCATTGTTCCCAATTAAATGTTAAATGTGGTTGCCCTACTTGAGCGATGACGGTAGGTGTTCACACCTCCGCAATTAATTGAATATTTTACATATTCTAACTTAACCCTTTAACTTTTTCAGATCCAATTTGACTTTTTGACTTTTGACCTCTTACGGTCACATAAAAACGATTACCGCGTAGTCGGTAATCTTTTGAAACGTATTTAAATAATAAATACTAATAACTATTATTATCTCTCATTTATTATGTTATTTTTCAAACTTATTTAACTTGAAAACGAGAAGATATATTTTATTCCTGAATTGATTTATCAAAAACGACCCGCTAAATTACGTTTTCGTTATTCGGACTCTAAAAGCCAATTTGATGTAAAACGACATTCCGAACAACTTTTAGTTTACCCAGACCTCGAACCAACAGAAAATGACTGAAACACCTAAAGCCTCAGCAAAGTTTTGAAAACTGCAACACAACGGGTACCGACACACAAAAATAATTAAATCTATTTTTTAAACACTTTTTATTAAATGAAAATATTTAATAAATTAGTCATTATTTTATTCGAAAACGATGTGTTTGAAAACAAGAATAAATTGGTAGAAATATTTTATTTCTATTTCAGACGAGACGTAACCGGGTTTGTGGTGGGTGATGGAATAGAAAGTCATTTAAATAAATAACGAAAATTAATACCGGCATATTTTTTAATAAATGTTATGAAAATATTTGTGAAAATACAATTAATAAATACTCATTTTTATCAAAAAATTATTTGAAAAACAATGGCCGCACGTTCGCATTATTCCTCCTTAAGTTCCTCAAAAACGAGTCCCGAATCATTAATTAACAAAAGTTACACGTAGGTCCCCTTTGAAATATTACAAAGTTAACCCCATCTAATAACCAACTATACAAAAATTTAAAACTTTTATTATATATATATATAATTTATATCTTTTCTTTTATTTATAAATTTTTAAACACACACACTTAAAACTCTCATCTCTCCCCCTCCTCCCATTAAGGTTCCGGCGGCCACCACCGGAATCCAGACGCAGCCAAACCACCTCATCCGGCCAACCTCCGGCAACTCCAAAACGCCGGCACCATGGTTCCTCAGCCACCTCTAGTAACACCCCCCCATCTTCCCCCACACTCTCCCAACCCGACATCACGTCATCCCTTCAACAGCCACCATTAACATCACCATCCTCCCTCCACAAAGCCCACTCCCCACTCCCGCGGCAAGCCAACACCCTGCGACCACCGCCACCACCTTCAAACTCCACCAGCCACCACTACCCTCACCATCTTCACCACCTCGTCACCTCCGCCTCCTCCACACTAAGCATCGCTGCCAACCGCCTACCATCGCCATCATCTCCCACCCGACGCCACCACCATAACAGGCCACCGACAGCCATAACCGCGGCTGTCACAGCCGCGTACCACCACCACCTCACCCCTTTTATTCATGAGTTTGGTTGGTTTATAGTTGTAAAAACTAGTAACAAATTTTGTGTGGTTATGTTTGTTTAAACTTGTATCATTTTTATTTAATTAGTCGGTTTTGTTCATCTATTTCGGTTGATATAGTAGCACAAATAAGGGTGTTTGTTTTAGCTTTTTAACAGCCCCGAAGGGGTGTTCGTTTTGTGTTTTAACAGCCACATAGGCTGCCGCCTAAGGGCGTTTGGTTCTGTGTTTTATAGCAGCCCTAAAGGGGTGTTTGGTTACCGACTTTATAAGCCCAAATGGTGCGTTTGGTTGTTGATTTTATAGCCCAAAGAGGGCGTTTGGAAATGAGTTTAAAATCTGCCATTTTAGGGGTGTTTGGATTTGTGTTTTATGGCAAAAAAATGAGTGTTTGGATATAGGTTTAAGGCTGCCCATATAGGGCGTTTGGTTTTGTGTTTTACAACATATAGGGTGTGTTTGGTTTAGCTCATTCTTGTTAACCGGTTTGTCTCGTCTAGATATAAATTGAAATACGCGGATATTTTGCAACACGGATTGATTGAAAATAGGGAAAACATTGAGTTTTGTGAAAATGGGAAACGTCGTATAAACGGAAAGGTCATGCCGAAATTTCTAAAAATCCTTATACTTAGTAAATTTTCATTAAAGTTTATATTATTTTAGAAACCAGATAAAATGACAAAGTTATATAGTTTTTAAGATTATTAAAGTGTGATTTTACAATAAATCGGTAAATAAACGGAAACTATACTTTTATAAACAATATAACTAGTTTAGTTAAAACGCGTAACGAAATACTAAATTATAAAATATTATTTTATAATTCCCAATTATAACTTTTGTAAAGTCTTTAAAACATCATTTATCTAACTCGTAACTTTAAAACGTGTATTTACTTTTACGCAATAACTTTTTATTAATTTAAATTGAATACTTTTGAAACGCATCGAATTATATTAATACCATAATTTTTTTACCAACGATTATTATATAATATTGTAAAGTTAATTAACAACTACGGACTTCCGTTTGAATGTTTTTCTTTAATTATATACTTCACCATATGAATAAAAAAATTTGTTCATTTTTCATAGGTAATATATATACGGAATATATTACATATTTTGCGTGTGTTTTCGATTTATTTTAATTAACCAACCACCAAACTCATCCAACTCGAAATCCAAATCCCTTATCAACGTGTCGCGCTCATCCATCGGTAAACCCAATTCATCATCCTAAACCAGTGGGATTTTAGCTTGTAAGTTAGCTGCAACTTCTTGTCAAGTCGTATCCGTTCTACCCGTTGTGCTGTGATTATATTTACTTTTCGCAAGTGTGCTCTGCAACATCAAGGTGAGTTCATAGCCCCACATTTTACTTGTTTTGAATAAATGTTTTATTATCTTTTGGGTGAAAACATGCTCGTTTACAAACTCGTTTATGTTACCGAATTTCAAACTCGTTTACACACTAATTACAAACCTGGTTACTTGATTGATATCACACTCTTTCTACTTATGGAATTAAGTACTTAAAGTTGTTTATAGTAATAAAATTGTTTATTTTCTTCATTGGACACAAGTGTTTTTCAGTTACCATCTCCCATTTACGTGTTGCCTAAAGTTTTGCTTTAACAAACAGAACTACAGCCCGAATTTATTCATGAACTTGTTAATTTCTCGACCGAAGGATGACCGGTTGAGGGAGCGCGAGTGAATAAATAGATCTATTGGGACTAATTATCCCTATCCGCTTTGGTTCCACTTAACGAAGAACAAACGGATATATGTCATGTCGATTGTACACTAGGGTAGTCTTTGGTTTGGGACACCGGTTTAGGGCAGGAATACTATGCAACAGGAAGAAGCATGCCCTGTTGATTAATTAGCTTCAGTGTCATGAGCTTAGCACAACAATATACACTTTTCATGCGATATTGTATCCGTTATAATAGTCGCATGTGCTTTGTACGTGAAGTTATATCTCCTATAACTGTCACGTGCGTACTGTAAACTTTGGTCCACACAACTTTGGTTAAACGTTCTGATTATTAAATTTTTTTTCGTAATTCATTGAGTGAAGCCGATGTCACTAAACCGTATTTGGTCCTCATAAAATGTTTACTATAAACCTATAATTCCCAACTCAACTTTATGTTGACCGTTTTAGCATGTTTTTTCTCTAGGTGCTATAGCTTTGGACTTTCTTGAGGTGCTATGATGGAGTCCTAACGTGCAATAGATACTCTTTCAAAGACTTATCACAATATCATTCTCTAAAGTCCTTTTGAAAACCAAATTATGCTTTCCCGCTACACTTTACTTACCTTTTGCAAAAGTTTAATTTCCTCTTAAATATATGTAAAACCTTATCTATTTTTTAAATAATGCAACGAGTTATGATTTTCAAAACGTCCATTATTGTGTTATCTCGTGCTTGTGTTCGGATTATGAATGACGTCCACGCCACTCGACACACGTATTCCCGTCAGCCCCATTTGGGGGTGTGACCAGTAGGAAGTAGGTCTTGCAATTGTTGAGCGATTACCGTGGAGAAGTCATGGACTTCATTAACGCCTCCATTCGCTTCGACACCTTGGTCACCTCCTTGACCATCAGGTTCACCAGTTCATCCACCACCTCTGCCCGGTTGCTCTCCAGTCCTTCCACCTCCTCTACCCGTCTGTCCAACCCTTACCTTACTACCTCGGGGCACAGCAGTTGATTCGGCATGCACTTCGTGTCGTGCATCCTGACGGCATTATCTAATAGGGAGGACAAAGGTAATGTAAGGTATGAAGGGGAGAATTTCGCAAATAGACGCCCTAATTATAACTAATAGTATGCATATATACGGTCCTAAGGTGTCAACACTGATTTGAGTGAATGACATTACCAAATACGCGTGGGTCATGATACATTTATAACTACGTTGGCCACCATATTTATATCCGCATCCTTTCCCAGTTGTACTTAGTATTGGCTCACACATTTCAATGATTGACTTATCTAAGACGATAGACGATAAATACACAAGGTTCTTAGGTTATAGTCTAGGCCAAACCACCTAATTCTCTATAACCATGGCTCTGATTACCAATCTGTCACACCCCAACTAAGGCAGAAACTCGAGGTGTGACAGAGGGATAGATCGTTATAACACAAGGTGAAAATATAAAGAAAACTAAAATGCATTGAAACAAGTGCTACGACGTCCTCTGACAACAAGTAGTGAACTTGTGCCAAGACAAGTCAAGTTACATCATAGAGTCTAAAATTATTACAAACTAAGCTCCCACACATGGGTAGTACAAGTCTTAGGAATAATCCAAAAGCTAAACTGAAACAAGGTTCTCAAATGAAAGTCTTTTCAAGATAAGATCCATGAAGGATGCTCTTAGGTCTGCTAAAGCCTACTATCCTGATCTCATTGATCATTCACAATACCTAAAAATGATATTCGAAAGGTCAGCATAAAGTTGGTGAGCTCGTAGGTTTAGAGGTAAACCCAGTTGCTATGCTAGAATTTTAGTAGTGGACAGTTGTGCAATATGAAAGCAGAATGCATGCAATAGTATTTGAATCAAACATAGCAATCCCATGCTATCATAGCATTTCAATAGAATCATAGCATTTCAATAGAATCATAGCATTCAAGTCATACCAACCATTCCCAATGGTCCAAGCGCTTATAGTCCTCCGCACCTAAGGCCTACCAGCTGGAGCTAACATAGGTGTACATATAAAAAATGGTGAAAACGGGACTTGTCGAAGCTTTTGATTCTTTAGTTTCCCTTGACGAACACTTAGCTACTTTTCAAAGTTATTAGTCGAGGGGGATTGAGATTCTTAGTTTTCGTAAATGTTTACTTCATAACATTGCGTGAGGACACGGCAATACCTTAGTATGGGGGATTTTGGTATGTGTTTAATTACACATACCTTTTACCTTTAAAAACGAGCTAAAATAACCAAAAACGGACTTAAAATGCCAAATATACGCTTGTTTTGCTAATTGTATTGTGCAGGAACGGATTACTAAGAAAAGGACGAAAAACGAAGCCAAAACGACAAAACCGGACTCGGAATGGAAAAGCAGGAAAAGACAAAGTCAAAGTCCAAGCCCAAGCCTGAAAAAGTCAACCCAAGTCAACCCCGAAGCCAAAAGTCAAGAAATATAAGTTTAGGGACTAGACTTGTAAATCCCTAAACTTATATTTATAAAAGAAATTAAGAGGAAAAGAAGAGAAGGGCCAAACTGCCAATATGCCAAAGTTATATTACAAGGGGCAAAACTGCCAAGTCTCTTAAGTAATAACCACCAAGGACGTGTGATGAAAAGGGTGTTATAACCCTTGGGGACTTGTTTTGCCAAGTCCCCAAAAGTTTTACAACACAAGGACCATGGATGCAATGAGGGTTATAACTTTGAGGGACTAGAATTGACAAAACCCCAAACCTTTCACCCAACGTTTTAAAACACTGTATATCTCTCCCAACCCGTTTCCCGCCTAAACCCACCATACCCCACCCCTGTCATTTTTGGTTTGACTTTCCATAAACCTCTTCCCAAAACACTCAATCCCACAAATTACCCAAGAGATTAAACCTCACCCTCACCTCCACTAAACCCCTAAATCCCATTTGGCAATCCCACATTTTTCAATGGCAAATCCAATGGCTGTGATTAATTCAAATGAAGCACAAGATGACTTGGATGGCTAGGATTACTTTTGATGTTTGCACTCACACAAGAAACACAAGAGCACTTCTGTCTCAGAGAAGAAACACAGCAAGCAAAGACCTAGAATTTTCTATCTTGTAGTATAAATAGGTCTTATATAAAGCCATGTTAGCTATCTAGTTAGTGAGTGAGCCGTTTTAATTTTGAGTTGTAATTTTCTTTAGAATTCTTGTAATCGTTGTTTTTTATATCAAGTTTATTTTCAGTTTAAGCTCTCATTTTACTTCAATACTGTTCTAAAAGCCTTTCTAGTTGCTCTTATAAGCTTTTATAAGCTTTTCTCATTCTACTTACACAAGTCAAAGCTTTTAAAAAAAAGTCAAATATAGTCAAACGTTGGTCAAATAAGCTCAAATTAGCTTATTTTATCTTCTCTTGTTTTAAAAGTGTTTTAATGACACTAGAAGCTTTTTAAAACTGTTTTTAGTCTATTTGAGTTCATAAGTGTTCATTTGATTCTTTTTGGAAGCTAATTGGAGTAATAAGCTTTTAAAAGCTTATTGGGCTTATAGCTCAGGTTTAGAGGCAAGGTGCCAGTTAGGATTGTGTTATTTTAAGCCACTCACTCAACAAGAGTGGCTAAGTGCTGAGTCTACAACTTCAGGTTTTACTTTCTATATTTCACTTTAGTATATACATAGCTTAATCAAATTGCTTATAATTGATTTTGTGTTAGCTTAATCCTAC
>BQNB010054486.1:27965-39519 GCA_026074375.1 Tanacetum coccineum
CTTTAAAGGTATCTGACTTATGTTTAATAAGATAATATCTATATCTACTGAAATCATCAGTAAACGTAATGTAGTAGCGTTTTCCATCTTTTGTGGCAGATCGGAATGGTCCACACACATCTGTGTGTACTAATTCCAATAATCTTTCACCTCTTTCACACGATCCTGTGAATGTTGATTTAGTTATCTTGCCTAATAAGCAAGACTCGCATACATCATCTGATTTAAAGTTGAATGATTCCAACACTCCATCCTTTTGGAGTTGGGTGATGCGTTTCTTGTTTATGTACCCAAGACGGGAATGCCATAATTTTTATTTATCAAGCTCATTAGACGAACCAACATTTAAAATCACATTGCCATTATGACTAATACATTCAACAGTTTCATATATGCCTTTGCATGGAGTAGCTTTAAACATAAAACAACATCGAATAAACCAAAATATCTCCATTCTCATTATTAAATGAAAATTTATAACCATCCTTAAACAAAGCATGAAATGAAATAATGTTTCTTGTCATTTCTGACGAATAACAACAATTATTTAAATCTATCCTAATTGTCACAAACATGATTTTCCTGTTTCCCATGACTAAGTTGAGCTCTTCATGCTTCAACCTCCTACTTTCCTTTAGAACCTGTAAAATAGTGCAAATGTGAGTACCACACCCTGTATCCAGGACACACAATTCCGAAGTTATAGTTTGTAGAGTTCAATCATAAACATACATGAGTGACTACCCTTTTTGTTAGGAATATTTGTAATACTTAGTTTCTACTAGTAGGTATGTAGTTCCTACTGGTAGAGTAGTAGTTCTTACTGGCAAGTATGTAGTTCCTGCTGGTAAGGTTATTATCATAGTCTTGGTAGGCTAAGTTTAGTTCCTACTGGTAGAATACTTAGTCCTGGTAGAGTCAAATAGTTATTCCAGGATAAGGTTGTAGTTAGTTAAAGATGTGGATATGCATGAGCTAAATAAGGAAGATATTCATGCATATCAATCTCACGCGTTTTTAGTAAATGCTGATTAGGGTTTCTCCTCGGACAGATCCAGAAAAACACATTTCTCTTTGTTAATTAATAGAAATCCATAGAAGGATCTTTTAGTTTTATTAGTCCTGTTCTTCTTATTAGTTGTGTCTATATTCCGCACATACATTAGCTTTCTTAAGCAAGAGTCTCTCTTGTGATTAGCTTGTGATTACATAAGTTAATCACCATATCTATCTAGAGTGGGATCCAACAGTTTTATACCTAAAATATATAATATTATTGATCGAATATGTGTGTTTTGCAGATGAGGGTTCAAATACTGAAGCTTTCATTCCAATATCTTTATCTTTATCTTTCCATTTCTTAGGAAGGTACAAACCATGAAACCACTGATCACTTGACCAATATGATCCATAATATTAATCTAGATCGACATCCAAACCTAAAAAGAAGCACAAAAGTGTTAACAGTCTATACGGCCCATGGCCTTCTTTGTATTCGTATGTAACTAGGTTAGGCCCATTATGCACACTATATATGTATCCTATTGTATTCATCTCAATCAATATAAATGAATACACATTTACATGGTATCAGGCCTTTACAGCCGATCCCCAAAACCCTAAATCATCAAACCTCACCACGATTTAACAGTCGAACTCATCACTCTGCCATGACAAACTCGAATACACCACCACCCCCTCCTGCCCTATACCTTGGTTGAAAAACTCTACGGGTACATAACATTAATAGTTCGTACCGAAAAAACTCGATCTTCAGGAATCCGAACTACTTCACATGGAGTGACTTTTTCAAAAGGGCACTTGGCAGCAGCAACTTAACGTGCTAAACCAAATCGATTGGATCGAAGTCAACATCTGATCCACCAACCGACGTAATGGATCTGGCTGACTCAATCGTAGTCATCATGGATCTTTCTTACACTTTTTCATTGCTTCGGAGGAAAAGGATGATCAGCACAAATCCCGCTGCTTCGGCTAAAGCGCATGGACACATCGAACCTATTCCAAAGAAAACAAAAATGACACGTACTCGTTGCTTAATAGTGAACTACGTGTTCATTCATATGGGCGATGACACACTGACGCCCTATTGCTCACCAAGATTGTTTCCATTATCACTATCTATTACCGACCTTGGTCGACCATGGATGATGCACGATATGTAACCAATGCCATAAACTGCCTAAAGTGAGAATCGGTAAGCCTTGCTCAAATCATTGCTCACAAAGATCTTTCCTGACTAGCAACTGTTCGCACCATGGTCATGACATGAGGAGTTGCGTCTCGCCGGTTCTAAGCTACGATATCTTACCTCCACTACATCAAGGCTCAACCACACGTGCTTCTTGCTACATACAAACACGGATTCATGACAACCACAACAATCATGATCGCGATGCCAGTTGTGAGACAAGACCGAGTTCTGCCATAACTTATGGCCGAGGTTTTTGCCGCTGGGGGACGAAATGTCGTTTTATTCATGCCTTCTCCAAAATTGGCTCTACCAACAAACCCACGCCCGAAATCAGCTTTTCAACATAATACTCGCTCCATGCAACAAGGCCTGGGACACACTTGGGTCTTTAATTCAACCAGCCAAAAACACATTTCTATCCTCATTCAGGATCCAACAAAACCTATTGGCCAAGTTTGCTACTTATCTATTTTGCAGGGTCAGAAAGAAACCAGTTCAACCATAACCAACACAATGAATTAGGTTAAGGCCGCCCCCCCAACGCCCCTCTTGGATTCAGCAAAACACAACCACACCAGCCCACGTTCGGGTTCAATGGCCACCAGCAGGCCCTCTACTCGGCTGCTGTACAAAACCAATCTGCCTCCTCGGTTCGACTAGTCAAGAGACAACAACTGCCAGATGGATTTTAATACGTTGACCTTAAGGGATCCGGCTATCTCAAATTGGTTCATGGTTACTGGTGCATAATCTAACCTTACTCTTCAGTTAATAATCTTAGTACTATTTTTAATTCTCGCACTTATATCAATATTGTTCTTCGTTGGTGAACGGGGAATCTATTCCTGTCACCACCACGGGCCATAGCACGCTACCAACTCCCTACGCGTAAACTTCACTTAAATAATGGTTCTCATATTTCACCACAATATTGTCAAAAAACTTAATTTTTTTACGTATTTCGTCGTGAAAATAAATGTACAATTGAATCGAATTGGACGAGTTTCGTTTTTTGTAAAGGATTTCTGGGAACCGTCAATCCCCCGTCAATTTTCTCCTCAGGATGTGACAGCCAACGGGTGACCTTTATATCACGTCTCCGTCGTAACCTCAAGGCTTATTCTGGTTGGACAACAAACGTCTTCGGCACCAACGACTTGTCTCCGGGATGGAAGTGCTAAGTTGTTGGGTTTTAATATTTAATTTCATGTAATAAGCACAGTCTTCCGTGCTTTGCCATGATTGTCTGCTTGCATACCAGTGAGGCTTACTTTCTCACTTTCAGAGAATCTATTGTTAAAAGGCTCCTTTTGATATTATCCATTCTGATTTATGGACATCTCCTATTACTAGTGTTTCGGGTATTAAATATTATGTCTTGTTTCTTGATCATTTCTCACATTACTTATGGGTGTACCCTTTACGACATAAGTCGGATGTGTTGTCCAAATTTATTCACTTTCATGCTTATGTTAAGAACCATTTTAGTTGTGACATTAAATCTTTGCAATGTGATCATGGAGGTGAGTTTGACAATACTGCCCTTACACAACTATGTGACCAATGGTATTTCCATTCGTTTCTCTTGTCCCAAGACTTCACAACAAAATGGAAAATCTAAACGAATGATACGCACCATCAACAACATGATTCGTACTTTACTTTTCCAAGCTCACCTGCCACCTACATTTTGTGTGAGCTCTTCACTTTGGCCGCCTACCTCTGTACATCTTACCCTCCACCGCCAATCAATAATGAAATACCTCTACAACTCTCCTTTTTTAAAACAACAACGAAAACTATGAGGGATCTTGTGTTTTTTTGTTGCCTTTGCTATCCTCATCTTCAACCAAATCAAAATCTTGAAACAATCGAGCTTACACCCGAAATTTTTCTTGGGAATCCGTTAAATCACCGCGGATATCGAATGCCATAGACTTAAACACGAAACAAATTCATCTATATACCCTGTCATGTAACATTTGATGAGAAGTTTTCCACTATGGATCTATGAATGCCTCATGACTCACCCTCGTACACATTTTTGGACTACTGTCGCACGACATCATACATCATACACTATAATTATCCAAACCTCACTTCCTGCATCAACAACTTCCCCTCCACCACAATAAGTTCTACTGATGCTCCCCCTGTCCACACGAAGAACCACTCCAACCGGCTCCACCAAAACACATGAGTTAGCCCATGTTCCCATCTCACCAAAACATCCATGCACCACATCAAAACGAATATACTGTAAACAAATATTACCTAACACACACAACCACAATAATCCCGACTCGACTCACCCCATGTCTGTTGTCACTGTTTCTGTGTCGGTATCTTAATTCGTCCTACTTAACGTTTTAACTTAACGTGTTCCACCATCATCACCTATTACTAAGTCCTATCCAATTGCTTTTCGTGACCAATTGGTATGTGCTTTGCTTGCATGATTATACTGCTTTAATTAAATATAATATTTGGTATGCTTGTGCCTTGGTCCCACAGACGCGAACATTGTTCTTTCTAGTGGCATTTTTCGGCATAAGTATAACGATGTTGTGTTGGTACCATAAGGTGGTACCAAGCTTCATCATGTTGCAAATGGTAGCACTCAACTTGCATGTATTGATGTGGATGTGAATCTTTGTACGGTTGTCAATACCGGCATTACTATTCGGACATGTCTCAGTCTAGCCATTTCTAGACATTGGCGGTTCACCAGCTTGTATGTCAAGAATGCCTTTTTAAATGGTCGGTTATCAGAGAACTGTATACATGACTCCAATCTCATGATTTCCGGGTATACGCAGAATCAGATCATGTTTGCCTTCTCCGAGATCTCTTTATGGGCTTAAAAGGCCCCTGGGCCTGGTTTAAATGTTTTGCGGGTTATACTGCTCAGGGTTGGTTTCGTCATAGTAGATAGTTGAATCCTTCATCTTCATCTACAGATGGGGGCATACATGCTTTAACTTTTTTTATACGTTGATGATATAATTTTGACTGCATATTTTATTTTTTTATGATCTGTTACAGCATAGAATTATCACTTTTCTTCATGCAGAGTTCTCCATAACTGATTTGGGCTCATCACTTTAATTATTTCTTGGGATATTTCTCTTGACTCGTAATGCTTCGGGTATGTTTCTATCTCAACAAAAGTATGCGACTGAGGTCTGATCGGGCTGGTATGCTTAATTGTAAACCGTGTCGTACACCTGTTGACACGGACTCCAAACTTTCTGCAGATGGTGCTCCTATTTCTGACTCTACATTATATCGCAGCCTAGCCGGGGCCTTACAGTATCTCACCTTTACCCGGCCTGACATAATAAGCTTAGAGATTGACCGGTCGGGTAAAACATTAATTGAATCAGAAAGAACTCTTCTCACGTTTTAAATAATTATTGTTAAAACACTCCCCCTTGGGAACTCAAATGATGCTCACTAAAAATACCAAGATATCTCTTCCCACGTGTGGATGAAATAGTGCACTCGAAAGTAACAAGTTAAAACACTGATTTTCTCTGTGGTTATGACATTCGTATTCCCGGAATGGCCTAAAATCAAAGAAGGTAATGAACTCTATCACGTGTACTTGTTGTACGTTCTAGTATGTCTACTCCTTCTCCCTTGCTGGTTTCGATACCTCGGAATCAGCAAAACTTTATACGCACATATACTTAAGATTGTGTTCGAAGAATTAATAAGCTTAAATCTATTCCGTGAGAATCAACTTCAAGGCATTTAAAACTATGAAAGTATTTCTAAGCATTCCTAAGTCTTTTACAAACTATGAGGTGTTAGCAATATTGAGCGTCTATAGTTTAAAGCTTGAATTCACTAAGTCTCAAAGTGCAAATAAGTCCATAAAGTTTTAAACACATGGCATCTAAAGCTCTTGTAGTTAATATAAATTAACTCCCCTTAAAAATGTTATCCGTTATTATCCAAACCTTTATCTGTTTATTTCGTGACTTATTTTTGTTAACAGTCTATAGGCCCATGGCCTTCTTTGTATTTGTATGTAACTAGGTTAGGCCCATTATGCATACTATATATGTATCCTATTGTATTCATCTCAATCAATATAAACGAATACACATTTACAAAAAGATCAGGAAGTAATTACTTTTCTTTCGCTTACACAGGACATTGCTTGGTTGAGATTCATTACAAACATGAAAACTATTATAAGTGTGCACTTACTCGTGAGGATGGTAAGGTCATAACTTCTTCATGTTCATTATGTGTAGATATCCACTTTTGTAAATCTGAATCTTAGCTTCGATGTAAGTGTGTATGAAGGCAACCATTAAAGCTGGGGAAATGGGAGTTGAAGGAATCATAGTCTTGAATTGTGGGAGTTACCGACATGATTTTTTTACAGCCACCATTGATGTACTTGAAGAGGTTATTGTCCATGTGTAGTAATTAATAAACATATGCACAAACACAAATGTAAATTTTCGATCCAAGATGTCTTTCAACCAAGTGGTAAAAGGGTTATAAGCCCATGCTCAGAAAAAGGTGCAAGTGTAGTTTGTTTGTGAATAAAGAGTTACAAGTACATAGATAAGCGTTAAAGTGGTAAAGTGTAGTTTGTTTGTGAATCTTCCATTACAAGTCCATGCTCGGACAAAGATGCAAGTGTAGACGAGAGACTTATCAGACATTTATAAATATGTCGCCATCGGGTAAAGGGTCACTCCCTTCGAACTTGAGTATTGATACTTTGTTTCATCTAGAAAAAACTAAGATATAATTCTATTTGGAGTTGGACAAAATGAGTAGTATCAAAGTGTGTATTTTCATGTCTTGATTGTATGTTTCCAGTTACATAGTATGTAATTTATTGGTTAAGAATAACGAAAGAGTAAGAGAAAAAAATCGCCAGAGGTTTAATTAACTGCTAACTCTTTTTTTCCGGGATCTATGTGGAAGAGGTTGAACCAAGTTCATCCACTATACAAAATATATACTAATGTCTCAACTACGGTAATTATATATTTTCATGTAATTTTGCTCCCAAAAATGAATACAGAGCAGAAAAGGATTTCGAGAATAGTTATTTGTAACGAAGATAACAACCTCATGTACAACACGGTCTAAAAAAGTGCTAAAAAATTGTGATTATAAGGAGGGTACCAAACTTGCTCAACTTTGTACTTGCACACCACTATTATTTATTAGTCAAACTTATATAATTATAAGGTTTCTAAATCGATGTACATATGTCAAATTATTAACAGAAACTTCATGTGTCTAAATGGTTATTAAAGATAAACTACAAGTTTTTGAAAACCAAAAACTACAATGTGGTCATGTAACTTTACAATCCTTAGGCTATTTTTTTAACAACAAATGGAATATATATATTAAAAGCTAACAAAGAGCTAAAAATTTACAAAAAGGATTACAAAGCCAATTAGACCAATTATGAACGTTCCTTTGGCTATTTAACTATATGTTTGATTACACGCTTGTGTCATTTGTACGAACTTCATAATTGCATATAACTTACTAGTCTCAAGGCCCGCCCCATGGGCGGCTAGCTTCAAGAATTGTTCAAAGTAATATTATTAACATAGTTTTTAAGATATCGTTAAACTTAATATAATGTTCACAATAAAAACAACATTAAACAACTTTTACCTGCACAGACCTGGAAACAATTGCAGTGCATTAACTCATTTTTACACTTTAACAATAAAAAAAATACAAACTTAAAATGAGAACCTCTAATGGAGTCATTGCAGAACTTTCATTTTAATGAGTTTTGAAGCCACACCTTTGATTTTCGATCGTTCAAATTTCTTCACAGGATTACGTTTAGAAAATTCAGTATTTCGCAACTATGAAGAAATAATCCTGATTTACACTTCTGATTCTACCATCCACTCCTGAAGCAAATTCAAATCTAAGGTAAAATTTTGTTTCATAAAGATATTCCAAGGACATTTGTTTCTGCCTATAGAAGAGAGAAGACACACCTTTTGTATGCTTTCCATGCGTCCTTCATCATATGCGAGAAATTTCAACCCCTTTTCAATATTTTCATCTTTTTGTATGATATCTAGCTTCTTTTCTAAAGCAACAGCTTCATCACCCTTTTATAATAATTTTGATTTATTCTCTTTAAGCACTTCTTCACGATAGCTTATCGTTGTTTTCAACTGGTCCATCTCACTTTTTGCCTTTCCAACCGTTACTTTAGCATCGCGTAATTGATCTTCGAGGCACTTATCTTCATTACCACTAATCTTATCAGTACATACATACACCTGCTCAAAGTCATTACAACATTTCAGAAGTTTAGCTCGTACACAAGTGACAAGACCAACATACACCTGCTCAATATCAGTACATATTATCAAACTTCAACATCATACAATCATACACAAGTGACAAGACCAACATTTACCTCTAACTTTTTCTCATAATCTGCTAAACTCTTTGCAAGCTCCTTCACTGTCTTCTTGAGATCAGCAGTTCCATCTTCTGCACTCTTCACTGCATAATCTTTATCTTCCACAAACGACTTAGCTTCTTCAATATTCTTTTCGATCTAGCAACATCAGAAAATGAAATATTACAGCATTATGAAAAAGGTATCGGATCAATATAATCTAAAGGTATGGACCGTATTTAAACTCGAATTATGAATCATTTGTTGTGAAAATGTCAACTGACCTATTCACCTAATCAAGTTCTAAAGTATTCACATCAGTGTAAATCGAGAGCTTCTTGATACAACTCAATCCGACTTGCTATTCTCCTTGTTAAATCTAAAAAGCCAATGTGACTTGCTGCACCAGAATTTGATTCAGTGGAATATAAGAATATGGCTCAATACCTCGACGATAAATAAACTAATAAAACGACCAAAAAGGTAATTATCAAGTGAGTAATATAAGAATATGGCTCAATACCTCGACGAAAACCTCTCAAGCAGATCCAAATTGAAAACCTCCAACCTCGTTATGTTAGCCAAGGTTTATGTAAGACAAATATATAAATTACAATAACAATACTCACAATTTGACAAATTTTCTAAATGTTTTATATTAAGACAATATTACCTGTAGATATAATGAAAAAGAATATGAAGGCCAAAGAAAACAGATAATGGCTTAACAGTCATGCTTGTGTGAACAGTTGCAACAGCGATCATACTTGTTTCACGCCTTTTCTTGGCCTACGTTTATCGGTGAATGTCGCATAACTTTCCTGAAACAATTAATGCACGTGTTAAATGATGCATCTCCTAATTAATCTAATAACATGTATGACTCTTAAATGATGGTTATACATTATGATGTATAGTTGAATGTGTAACTATAAACTAAGAGCCCACTCGCCATGAATATGTTAGTCGAGACTCGAGAGACCATCTTCATATGCCTCTAAAGTGTCTTATGTGCTTTTCCATTCTCGCTGTAAAATCCAAAAAAGAAAAGGAAAAAAGATGTCAATTAAGGTTATAACGTTGTTGCATTATACCAAACCGAGAAAAAATAACGTATAAAAAATAGGTAAGATCATATTGACTAAAAAAACACAACCTTAACCAAGATCATTAGGTTATTTAAGACATCATCATGCATGAAAAACCAACATGAACTAAATCATTCAATAATCCTACTTACAAACAACCTGTAAATCATCAATTCTCAAAAGGGACAAAGAATGAAAAAAGAATTGAATTTGTTAAGCCGCACTTTTAAAAATTTAAAACAAACAATTAAGTTGGTAGTTTACATGTTCCAAAGTACAACTACCGATATGAAGTTATGGCCAAATGTTTCATATTTATCACAAACAAAGATTAAACATGTCTGGTTCACGCCTTCTACTTGTACTGGATTAGCTACTGCTTTTGGATGCACAACTTAGTAAAGTGGCAAACTTGATATAACTCCTTGCTCAAATAAGGGTTATGTGAATATGGACCTTTGATATATTGATATCAAAATCAAATAAGGGTGATGTGAACATGGATCACCTAATTACAAATGCAACAAATATAGTAAAATCCTCGTTTCATTATACAAATGACATAAAAGTATACAAAAGACTAAAAAACTAAGATATCATACCACCAGTAATTGCAATTAAGGTTCCATCAGTCATAGCATGCTAGCAGCAGCTCCTATGATACCTCTGCGTTTCCACAAGCTTTTTGGCACTTGTTCCACTGCGTTTCCAACATGTATAAAATAAATTAAATGAATAATTTCCAGAATTAAGAAGCAAAATGAAAGATGTGATAATGATCAACATAAACATGTATAAAAAGGTGTTGATCAGTGTAGATGCTAATATGAAAATTCCATAGTGTTATGCAAACTCCAATAACAAAAACCAATCAAACTCCTGAAATCAACCTATGAAATCCACCTATGACTAAAACTAAGATCAATTCCAAGATAAAACATAAAGCATCAAAATCTACATCAAGCATATTTGAAAAACTAATTAATACCAAAATTTTAAACTGTACAAAGACCACATATAGAAACAACCAATTCGAAAAAACCCCAACTAAAAACCCCCTAAAAATCAAATTCAAAAATTCTTCAATTCATATCAAAATTTAAGGATGATACATAAATGTTTTTACCTGTACATGGTCGGGTTATGCAGATGCTTTCATGATGTTCCTTCAAATGTTAAATCCATCCCGAAAAAAACAAAGAATGAAAAAGAAACTAAGAGAATGATAGTAACAATGAAAAAGAAAATACATAGTGAAGAGAAACATGTTAGTGAGTAAATATTTAAGATGAAAATGCTTCTTATGCAAGATTAAAATCCTAATTTTACTCTCTTATTTTTAGTTGCAGTTGTTTTCAACATTAAAATAGGTTGACTTTCCCTAAATAACGCATCAATTCAACTATTGGAGAGGCAGTTTAAAAACCTAGCATTAAATGATTTTGGGGAAAACAATCCTACGGCTCTTAAAAATCAAGAATGCCACGTGTTTTATGCTAAAGGGTTTTGGGGCAAGATTAGTTTTGACAAACCCTCCTTTATATAAGAGGTAGATTACTTATTTTTTTGTCCATCTCCTTAAAATACCCGTGAATTTCACGGGTCTTTTAGCTAGTACATATATATATATATTAAGCTTAATAACCATGGCTTACATGCATGTAATCCATGGTTGACATTTATTGTAAGATAATGAGAAAAATGCAAATATGCTCCTTGTGGTTTGCAAAAATTGCAGACTTACTCCCCAACTTCACGAAAGTGCAGGCGGCCTCCCCAGATTGAAACTTTCATTGCACTCGTGCTCCCTGACAGGGACCATTTCTGCACAAA
>BQNB010054487.1:0-37311 GCA_026074375.1 Tanacetum coccineum
CTTTATCATAAAAGCAGATCTTATCCTCACAACCACCAACACATAACACATTCTTATCATCACAATTTAACCATCAACATACACACACACACATACACACACACTGTATTATGAAGATGTTTCAACACAAAGCTTTTGCGTGTCGTTGTGGAAAAGGAGATGTAATTTTGCGAGAATCGTATCAAACTCACACCCGTGGTCAACTTTACGCACTATGCATGTCCTTTATCAAAGGTGAACAATTACATGTTTTATATATGTGTGGTATATATATATATATATATATATATATACAATTTGGTTAGTTGTTAAGAATTATTTTATCTACTCTTTTACAGCCTCGAAAAAACGAGTTTGGATGTAATTTTTCTTATGGAAAGAGGAATGGGTCTGATGTGTTTCAAAAGCTTTAAATTTATAATGACTAAAAATACCAATTTTATTATAGAGAAACACACGGGTAAAATTATAACCCATGTATGTAGTATACTCTTTAGGTAAGACCTGGTCGTCCACAGGGATTTGCGTAGTGTCGAATAATCGGCTGAAAAATATAATTTAACAAATGTGAGAAATATGACTACTCAGATAGTTTCATATAATTCATAAGCAATAGTAATAGTTACGATCTCAGACTCTGAATTTATAAAAAGAGTCTTCTCGTCAGAAAATGTTTTTACGAATTCACTTGTTTTAACTTAAGACTTAATGCTTGTTTTAGTTAACTTGATCAAATGTGTCACTCAAATAATCCAGTTACTATTATATCAAATCTATTTTTGTTTATCAAATAACGTAAGTGGATTTCTCATCATAGACGATAAATATCATAGACAAATCATTAAAACTATATAGATCACAACGGGTCTTTCGACCTATACCGGTGTGAGTATATAATCAAAGTAGATAAGATTAGACACGATAGGATTATAACATAAGCTTAAGATTAACAAGATCGTAATTATACCAAGTGCTTATTCATTATATTCTTTTCACCGAGTAGTCATGAAAGATTTAGCCTCTCATGGCTATGAAGTTCATAACAAGATTAAATTGATAAACGAGAAACATACTGTATCCGGGTAAGAATATGGATCAAAATTCGCTTCGTAACAAGTATAGAATCGTGATACAACCTTTATTTTACTAGAACTATGATAGTGTTCTTCCTCGTTCTTCGTTATTTGATATTCAATCTTTAAAGTAGTGTGGTGTTTTTGGGTTTGGAGATTGAGAGATTTGCGTGGAATGATTGAATGATGAAGGGAAATTGAGATATTGAGATAATGGTGTGTAAGTGAATGATTTAGAAGAGAATTTTCGTCTCTATTTCTAGGCTAAGTTTGGGGTCGAAGTGCGGCGCACACAAAAGATTGTGCGGCGCACTTCAGGTGTTAATGCGAGGGTATTTAATGACTTTCATTTAATTTTCATAGCTGGATAGGAAGTGCGGCGCACAAAATTATTTGTGCGGCGTACTTGGGGTATAAATGCAGTCTTCATTTAATAGACTTTAATTCTTGAATTTTGCTTGGAAGTGCGACGCAGTTAGGTCTTTTTCAGCCGTAAGTCTTTTCTTTTCTTTAAGTTTGCTTTTCGATAATCGTAAACACTTTGAACTTGTTTCATTTGAGATCGAGATGACTTCAAGTGAACCTGCACATAATTTATGCTATTAAGTATCAAAAGTTCACGAGAAATGATAAAATATATATAAATAACGCCGCCAAAAACATGTATAATTTAGGCGTAATTAAATACCTCCACACTTAGCTGTTGCTTGCCCTTAAGCAATTAAAAGCGAGAAAACAAGATCATTTATCATGACATGGAGAAAATTTAGATTTTACAAGTGTTTACTGGTTTAGATAACTTTTCAGGCATAGACACATAACATAGCACCTCACAAGGAAATATGTTTTGTTTTTTTAATTAACTCGTGCCACTCAGATAGGGTTTATAATTGTGAAGACACTCAGATGCGCAAACATAATCTAGACAGCTACCATGGGCTTGTACTTGACTCATAAACATGATCGAATGGGCAAAACTTGATACTGATGAGGGAATAGCATATACAGATCTTATGTGCCAAAACTTAAGCCTTGAAACTTTGAACTTTTTTTCTTATCTTTTTTATGATAACTAAGGTTTGGCATAAAACTTATTTCTTTCAACTTTGATTTCTTCACTTAGATACTTTAACAAATAGCACTAAAAGGGAGTGTTGTAGGAATAGGAGCTTGCGGGATTTGTTTTACCTCATAACATATGATTAATTAGGCTTCGATCTAGTAAATGATGATCAAACACAAGTTCTAGAGCTTCTAAATTACCGGCTCACTCGTATATAATTTTCAACCAATACCATTGTTCCAGAAAAGGCGACAAATTATAAATACACAGTCGTAACGATGGATGAGACACTTGCAATTGCATTCAAACCTTAAGTCAAACAAGCTAAAGGTATCAATTATCTTGGGTACCAAAGGTGGGTACCTGAACATATTCTAAGGCTTAAAATTCTCACAATTTAGTGGGCTAGTTTTGTGCTAGTTATAGTGTTAATCCGGTTGGATTTGCCTTACTAAAAGCATTTCTTTATTTATATTGAAAGCATATATATTAATTTTTAAAGATTTTCATAAAATATCAGTTGGAAATTTTTTTGGCAGGGCAAACATGGAGGGATATGATTAATTTTTCCTATTTGGCTCCCTTCCACACTTAAGTTGAACATTGCCCCCAATGTGATAACTGATAAACTAGAAAAATAGGGAAAATTAAGGGAAAACGGTACTTCCCAGGGCATAAAGAAATTTAGCTGCGAGAAAGCTATTCTTGAGCATACTCCATAATTTTCCAGACTTGAGTTATATTACTTGCATAAAAGTAAACACACAAAAGCACACAAAAAGAAAATATTTTTGATTTTTTTTAAAAGTACATAAAGGATATGAGTGGAGGAGGGACTCCTTCACACTTAAGTAAAGCACGAGTTGCCTCCCGAGAAGCGCTTAATTTTTAAGAGAGTTGTTAGCTGGACTCTTGCTTTTGAAGTTTATTCTTTCGTAAAGAAGGGAGTGACTGTTTCCCTTTGGTCATTATAATCTTCTTCTTCATGATATAGCTTGAGTCGATGGCCGTTAACAATAAATGTTTTTCCATCTTTTCCATATAGTTCAACATATCCGGATGAATATTGATGTTTCCTAACCATCGAGATCTAAGTTTTGGTTGTTTAAATTTGTACTTAAAGTGAAAGAGTAGGACTTTATTTCCTTGTTTGAATTCTTTTCTCATTCTTAACTTTTTGTCGTGCCAGACTTTGGTTCTTGCCTTGTATAAACGGAAGTTTTCATAGGCTTGGTGTCTAAGTTCATCTAACTCATGCAACTGAAACATTCTTTTCTCACCAGCAGCGATAAAATCAGGGTTGCAGTTTTTTAATGCCCAGTATGCATGGTGTTCAATTTTGAATGGTAAGTGGCAGTTCTTTCCATATATTAGTTTGTAGGGTGTAGTACCGGTAGGTGTTTTGTAGGCAGTGCGAAAAGCCCACAGAGATCATCAGTTTCCTGACCACACCCCCCCCCTCGCAAGATTGTCTTAAACAGTTTTTTAAAGAATTCTTTTAAGAGCTCTGTTTGTGTTTTCAACTTGACCACTAGTCTGAGGATGATATGATGTTGAGAAACAATGATTAACTCCATATCTTTTCTTGGTTTTTCCATTATTTTGTTGCAGAAGTGAGTTCCTCGATCGCTGATTAGAGCTTTGGGCATTCCGAAATGGTAGAAGAGTTTTTTTAAGAAGGTGACAACTACTCGGGCATCATTGGTTGGTAAAGCCTGAGCTATGGCCCATTTAGATACGTAATCTACAGCGACTAGAATGTATACAAACTTATATGACTTCGGGAATGGTCCCATAAATTCGATACCCCATATGTCAAAAATTTCACATACTTGAATGCTGTTTAAGGGCATCTCATCACGTTTTGATATATTTCCTGTCTTGAGTCAAGGACTTTTTTAGTAGTTATGTTGGGTCCATAATGTCCACCTGTCGGTCCGTGGTGACATTGATCTAAAATGGTTCTGGATTCTAGTCCAGATACACAGCGTCTGATCATACCTTCAGAACATACTTTGAAAAGGTAAGGCTCTTCCCAAAAGTAGTGTTTAAGGTCAGATAAAAATTTATTCTTTTGTTGGTATGTCATCCCTTTTGGTATAATATCACCGACTAAATAGTTTGTAAAGTCTGCAAACCAAGGTTCATCTTTGGTGTTGATTTCCATCAAGGTTTCTCCAGGAAAATTGTCATTGACTTCACTGTCATCGCTTGTTTCATCATTTTCAATTCAGGACAAATGGTCGGCTGCAACATTTTTTGTTCCTTTTCTGTCTTTGATTTCTATTTCAAATTCTTGTAGGAGTAGAATCCATCGAATAAGGCCTAGTTTAGCATCTTGCTTCTTGAATAAGTGCTTAGGGCTGAATGATTAGTGTGAACAATAGTTTTTGAGAGAATAAGACAATATCTAAATTTGTCGAATGCAAAAACTACAGCCATAAGCTCTTTCTCGGTTACGGTGTATTTTTGTTGAGATGGATTAAGAGTTTTACTTACGAAGTAGATTGGGTGAAAATTTTAACCATCTTTTTGGCCTAAAACGGCTCCTACTGCGAAATCACTTGCATCACACATAAGTTCAAACGGAAGATTCCAATTTGGGCTTACGATCACAAGAGCACATGTAAGTTTTTCTTTCAGTAATTCAAATGCTTTTTGACATTCATCATCAAATTCGAATGGAATATCTTTTTCAAGCAACTTAGTAAGAGGTCTAGCCATTTTCAAAAAATCTTTAATGAAACGTCGGTAAAATTTAGCATGTCTGAAGAAAGTTCTAATACCTTTAATATTGGTAGGGGGTGGAAGTTTTGAGATTACATTGATTTTTGCTTTGTCGACTTCAAGTCCTGCACTAGACACTTTATGTCCAAGCACAATTCCTTTTTTAACCATGAAGTGACACTTTTCCAATTTTCGGGACAAGATGAGCATTATACAAGCTAGAGCATTTTATCGAGGTTGTTTAGACATGTGTCGAAAGAGTTTCCGAAGACAGAAAAATCATCCATGAATACTTTGACGGATTCTTCGATCATATCGTGAAAGATTGCCAACATGCACCTTTGGAATGTGGCAGGAGTATTACATAACCCGAAAGGCATTCGCCTATAAGAGTATGTTCCGAAAGGACATGTGAATGTTGTTTTCTCTTAATCATTAAGATCGATAGGAATATGAAAATAGCAAGAATACCATCGAGAAACAGAAGGTTTTATTCTCCTGCGAGTCTTTCTGACGTTTCGATCCATAAATGATAAAGAGAAAGTGATCTTTTACGGTTGCTTCATTGAGTTACGATAATCGAATGAATACTCGCCACCCGTAACAGTTCTTGTTGGAAACAATGTCATCATTTTTCGTTGGTTACAACTGTTATTCCACCCTTTTTGGGTAAACGTGATAGGATAAAAAAAAAAAAAAAAAAAAAACCCCCCCAAAAAGGCTATCGGCAATAGGATATTACTACCGGTATCCAAGAGTTTCACGATTTCTTTTTTAACAACTTCTTGCATGTTTGGGTTTTACCTTCTCTATTTTTGGACAACTGGTTTCTTGTCATCCAGAAGTTGTATCTTTGTTTACAGAATAATGGACAAATACCAGGAATATCTGTTGTTTTCCAAGCAAAAGCTTGCTTATGCTTTTTAAGGATGGAAACACAGTTTGTTTTTCTTTATTTGGAAAATGCTGAGTGATATGATAACGGGGAAGAAAGAAGGTTCTTCCAGGAATACATCTTCCAATTGTCTGGAAGAGGGCTTAAGTTTGAGATCATTGGAGGTTTTTCGAGAGATGTTTTGATTTCATAATCTGTACTAATGGTGATTTTCTCGAATGGTAGTTCTTCGGTATCGGAATCAGAGTTTTCATTGGCAGTCATTGCCATGAATTCATCGAATTCAGCAAAGATTTCTTTTTCGAGAAGGGTTCCTTTGATATAATGGAGGATTTTACTACCTTCATTTAGAATAGCATTAAAGTCTTCTTTTAGGATTTCATCAATAACATCGATACTGAAACAGGTATCATCGTTCGAATAAGAGTGCTTCATTGCGGAATCGATATTAAAAATCATTCGTTCAGTTCCAACTCCAAGGTTGAGTTGTTTCTGTTTAACTCGAATAATTGCATCAGCAGTATGAGACAGGGTCGTCGAAACTGAGGGGAAACCGTACTATCTTCTTCCATTTCGAGAATGACAAAATCAGCAGGAAGTGAATTTACCAACTTCAACGAGCATATTTTCAGCTATTCCAACAGGGTATTGGAATGATCTATCGGCTAATCTTATGCTTATTTTGGTAGGTTTAAGAGTTTCAAGAGATAGTTTGGCATAAAGTGAATATGGCATAAGGTTAATGTTAGCACCTAGGTCGGTTAAGGCATTGCAAGAGAAAGTTTTGTTAAAATTTCATGGAATAAGAAAACTTCTAGGGTCTTTTAGTTTTGGTGGAACTTTATTTTGGATCACTGCTGAACTTTCATTGCTTAAGAAAGCAGAAGAAATTTGTTTGATCTTGTGTTTGTTGCTTATTAGCTCTTTGAGAAATTTGCCTAATAATTAAGCATTAGCTAAGATGTCGAAAGAGGTACGTGTTCGGACGGAGCGGATTATTGTCGAGGAATTTGTCCATATTGGGCCTCCCTTTTTTCTTTCCTTTGGCGTTGAGGATATGGAAAAAAATTTTTTGGTTTATATGGTTTAGGTAATGGAGTTTCTTTGGTTTGTTTGGATTTTGAGTTTTTGGTTGTGGTGTAGGTTCGTCTTCTTCATCATCACTATCAAAATTGACAGGGGTTTCAAAATTGTCTTGTTGGTTATTTGGGTTAACTGGTTGGTTATAGGATTTACCACTTCTTGTGAATACAACATTTACATGCTCATTACGAGATTGTGGTGGTTGATAGGTTTTGGAGTTGTGTCCTTTTGGGTTTGGTTGAGTGTTACTTGGAAGAGATCCAAAAGGTTGACCATACTGCTTGTCAGCAAGTTTGTCAAACTTAGTTTCAAGATTCTAGATAGAGGCTTGATGATTTTTGGCTACTGTTTTGATGTTTGGTTTTAGGTCCATAAATGTTTCTTTGACGAAAGCGTTGGTTGTTTGTTGAGATTTCATGAAATCGTTGAATTGTTTTTGAAGATCATAAGGTTTGTCATCGGTATTGGATCGGTAGTTGTCTCGATTGTAACTACTTCATTCGTTTGAACGCCAATTATCGCGATTTGAGTCTCGGTCGCGGTAATCATTGTAAAAACGAGTCTTACGAAAAGTTTGCATGAATTTAGCCTCTTCTTCACGAGACATGGGTAAGGTTAATCTTTCTCAAGATCGGGTTTAGTTTCTTTTTAGCTTTGGACTGGGAGTTCTCTGTACTGAGTAATCCTTTTTTAGGGTCATGGCTCTATTCGGGCCATAATTTTGTCTGTATCAGAAATATTGCTGGCTTCCAATCGGCCAAGAAAAAGTTTTCTTAAGAGTTGGATTTGGTTTTTTTGATTTTTAGCCAGTCGAGCTTGGAGTAAGACTTTTATCTTCGAGAAGTGGAATAAAAGCTTGATTGTTTTTTTATAGAGGAAATACCAACGGCTTCGGGCATAAGAATTCATTGGGTTACTCGATTAAGACCGTGGATTAGAAGATTTTGATAATATTGCCTTTGGGACAAAAATTGTGACCATGGACAATTTTCGACCGCTTTTACCTCATACGGAAGCCAAGCATCGGTTAAAGAGTTGCATTTTTCATGTTGGGAAAGATCGGATTTCTCTGAGGGGAGTCGAAAAGCGTGGGGGAAAGAAATCGGCTTAATGTAGTGGTTCGAAGTTCATCCCAAGTTTCGAGAGTTCCTTCGTTGAGTCTGTCTAGCCATGTTTTTACTTCTCCGGTTAGTGATAGGGGAAACATCATTAGGCGGACAGCTTCATTTTTGGTGTCTCTGTATTTGAACATATCGCAGATTCCGAGGAATTTGTGAATGTGTTTGCGAGGATCGGTTTTGGTTTTGCCATCAAATTGGTTTCCTTTGACAAGAGTCAAGTGGTTACCTTTAATAGCAAATTCATTCGTGGTTTCAGGAATAGGGATTGCGAAACCGGGAGTTGGTATGACAACATGGTTAGCAGCCCATATGGGTTCATCATCCATTGGATAGAGATTTTCAAGAATCACGAGAAAGTAACAAAAGTGGTTGATGTCGAGAATTGGCGGATAGACAACTCTCGGGTTTTAAGGTGGGTTGTTTATTTGATTGAAAGGAACTCTCCTGTTTCGTCGACGAAGTCTTTGATTCAGAGTACGTTCAGGTTCAGGTAATGGTTACAAGTTCAGAATTGGAAGCCCGTGTACACTAGTACAATCTAGGATTTCGTACACATGTTGTTTTTTGAACGGCCACACAGTCAGGTATTTATGTGACTAAATGTACCAGAATAAAATAAACAGCCACACTTAAACTCATTTTGTGTGACCATTTCGGAATTTCATTGTCACGCATATGAATATTTATGTGACTAGAGGTACTTGGTAATTTTTTGCTTGATTATTTTAGTCACTTATATTTAGGCTCGTGTGACAAATAAAATAGTTTGAAATATTAGTCACACTATTATATATACTCTATTGTGACCAATGGATGGTCACAAAATTGAACAGGGGTGACCAAAACCTATAGGTCACATAAAGTAATTGTGTATGGGCTAAATCATATAACAAGTTTGTCACACATATTAAAAGTGACTGCTATTTTTTTGCTGCATATTTAGCACCGATGGAATTCTGTAATGTGTGACCAATTGAAAAAGTAGTTTGAAAGAACTTTGTCACGTACTACATTTAAAAGTGACCAAAATATATGTCACACACTTGAACAGTGTGACCAAATGTCATATATGGTCACACTAAACCATAGACATACATGATTTCATATTTTCATACCCCCGCTCATTTTTTTTCATTCGCCGCTTCACCAAAATTTCATATTTTCTTACCCCCGCTCATTTTTTTTTTTTTAATTCCCAAAAAAACAAAAAAAAAAAAAAAGTAAATCCATTTTCATTGGCTCCAACCTACATTATCTCCTTCCATTATCTCAAGTTCATTTTTTTCTTCTCGGTTTCCGCCGCCAAACCACAAACCAATATAACCATCACTGGTTTTTTGCTTGTAAACCATTCACCATAATTCACATTCATCTTTGCCCACCGGCCACACCGACGGCCTGATTAGCCATTGCCTTTTATTTCCGTCAGTAATCTATGAATCAGGTACTTGATGTCTTATATGTTTTATTAATTATTAATTTAAGGTGTTTCATGAGTCAATTTGGTGTTCAATGGTTGTACTTTTAGGAATTACGATCCTGAGACCTGATTCTGAATGGAATTGTAAGCAGTGCTTCTTTTGCAATGAGCTCATTTACAAGGTAGTTTTTTATAGTTCTATATCATCCTATGTTTAATTTCAAATATAAGCTTGTTTGGGATTGTTTTTTGTTTTCTTTGCTTATTTTTTTAGTTGAGCAGTTTTGTGTTATCTGAATTGCTTTTGAATGGATTATTTTTTGCTGCTTGTACTATGTGCTTACTATTGTATTCATTTCCCTTTGAGAACTATAGATATTAGAAAGTTTGGTTTGCTTGAATTACGGGGTCGTGTTGTTCGTTTGAATGTTTGATATGATGAAATCAGTTAGGTGTTTGTTATATATATATATATCCTGAAAAATGTTAGTTTGTTGCTGCAGTTGCTGCGTATACCGATTGGGATTGGTTTAATATCGTATGTCTCTTCCTTGTGACTGCTAGTTTAAAAAGTTACCAAAGGCCTTCATCTACTGGTTATCAAGGTTTATCAAAGGTGTCTTATCAAATAATTGGTTATATGTTGAAGCCTTAACCGGGACTTTTTTGTGAACTGCGTTTTGAGTTGCTGTATAAAAGCAAAAAAAATGTTATACTTTGCCAATCCATGGCATCATTTTGGTTGGGTAAGGGGTTTAAACTAATGGTACAAAAATATTTGTATGAAAGGTGAGCATTGAGATAGCTATATGGAATTAAGTTAGGTGAATAAGTGTTCTTGAGAAAAGTGCAAATAAGTATGTTTTCTGTCATCCAGGTTAGTAAATGATGGCAATTCTTTTTCTTGACGACATCACCTATTTCACGACACCCTTACAGGCTCTGGTTATCAATCCATCACCTAAAATTTACCTAATGACATTCAATTGAAATTGAGGAAAGAACTTAAAAAAATAATCATGGAAAAGCTGAGGAAGACGAAATAAGAAGCAGTGGAAATAGTGTTCAGTTATTAATTGGTTAAGGTTAAGTTGCTATCCACTTCGGACTATGAGACCTTTAAGTTTAGGGCACATAATAAACGTTAGCTAAGATGGTACTGAACTGCTCATATGTTGCTATTCTGGTTGTAAATTGTAGCAAAATGTATGTAGTTGTGATCTGACTTGAATCAAAGGTCAGGTGCAAATTTATGTAGATGTGTGGTATGAAATGCAATTGTATTTTATGATAAGCTATTGACTTTATATCCAGACAGGCTTGTTATGCTGTTCTTCAGAGCTGGGTTTCAAAGAAGTTCATGACCGGATGGTATACCTTGACCCTTCTATGTGTTACAATTGCTGATATCATTTTGTGTCCTCTGACTCTCTTCCAACTTTGCATATTTCAGTGTTGTCCTCTTTCCTGTTGCTGTTACATTCTTTGTGACATGGTGGATTGTACAGTTTTTTGATGGTTTCTTCAGTCCGATCTATGAAAGGCTTGGTGTTGAAATATTTGGTAAGTCATCTATGACATGTTCAGTCTACTATGGTGACATGCTGATAATTTCTTTTTTACAGTCTGTTTTCTGTATCCTTATTAATCTTTATCTAAAAATTTAATCTTTTTTTTGCTTACAAATTAAGAAAATATACTATCATTTCTTCAACCCTGAGTAAAAAAGTTTTATAAAATTTAATTTGGTTAATGTATAATAGGTTTGAACATATGTATCTAATATATTCATTATTCAGTTGAATAAAGGTTTTAGTTTGGTAATGTTGTAAGATGGATATTAGACCTTTATTTGTTTATGTTTGATTCATTTTTCGATAACTAATCGTGCAGTATGGATTTCCTATAACATCATTGATCTTTATATTCTTTGTGTCGGCATCTTTGCATCATCATGGATGGGTGCTACTGTTTTCTGGGTAGGGGAGTGGTTCATAAAGAGGATGCCTTTTGTAAAACACATTTACTCGGCATCTAAGCAAATCAGTGTTGCTATTTCTCCAGGTGATCTATGTCATTTTCATTTGTAATACATTATTAATTTAGAGATTTTTTAGAAGTTGATTAAAGTTATTTAAGATTGGGAAAACGATCATGATTTATGAATTTACATTTAGGGCTTAAACTAATGTTGTGTTATTATATTTTTTCTATTGTTGAAACTCACACTAGTTGTTGAATTGGCTGTTTATTTAGTAGGGCCGATTTAAATAAATTGAAAATGTAACATAGGTCCGTCAAACTTTCTTTGTACACATTTGGTCACCAGCGAGTGTGGCATACCCTTTCTTCACATCGGTGACTCAAGAGTGTTTTAACACGATGTTCCAAAGACATAGTAGATTGGTGGGTCAGTATGGGATTTAGTGTAACTTCTGAATTGCTCATAGTGTATTTTTTTATTTCCCAAGTCTTGGACTTTTAGTTATTCTATTGATGCTTGACCATGTTCTGAAATATATTTAATTGCTATTCGGAATTAGAACTAAAATATTTTCTTCTCGCAACAGACCAAAACACCACTGCGGTTTAAAGGAAGTTGCATCTTCGTCATCCTCTCTGGGAGATATATTTTGGTTCATTACATCCTTTGTTGTTCTTTATGTACTTTGATTCCAATAAGTAATTATTGTCTCAAAATTACAGCAACTATTTCCATTTGAATTTCAGATATCCTTGTTTGGTACATTTATGTTTCCCTAAAACTTGGTGATTATAAAAAGTCTGCATAGATCCTATACATTTCTCTCTTTTAACATTTTCATATATTATGCAAGATAAGTCATGATGTGTTGTGGGTCTCATTTCCTCGATTAATATGTTCAATGCCCAAAAAGAGTGCACAACTGACTTTTTGAGTCTCAAATTAGTTATTTCAACCTGAAGATTGACAAAAGTTGTGTTATTTAGAAAAGAAATGAGCTCTGCGTTCAACAATATACTGAGTATTCGAGTATTCGACTATTTATTATTTTGGTGATAAAAGAACAAAACCGGTGTTGAAATGGACGCTTAACTTTTTAAAATGGAAAGTTGACTCTTCGAATATGCATTGGACTAGTTCTTCTGAGTTGACTTTCATATGAATGCGTTTCAAAGGGAAAATGGAGATGAAGAATTATGTAGTGTGTATGTCCCTACAAACCATCTCTACATAGGTGATGTATTTCTGGTCAACTCTGAAGAGATCATAAGACCAAATTTGTCTATTCGAGAAGGCATTGGTAAGCTCACATCTGTTCGACCCATTTATTTTCTTAAATTGTACATATTTGCTACTTTTATGAACCAAACCCCCGCATGAACTTGGTGTTGTAGAATGATTATTATTAGAAAGTGAAGTCCTTGTGCTGTCTATCCTATTCATACATGTTTCTAACCTTAACTTTTCTAGCACAAGTGACTTGGCCAGTTTACATAACATAATATGATGTAAAACTGAAAATTAAGATCGTAAATGATATAAAGGCTTTTCTGGGTTTGGTTTGAATAAGAAATGACAGGTTAATTAAGAGTTCAGCTCATGAAGCTTCAACAGCAGCTGCTGCCCCAAATGTACTAATTTGTGAAAATTATTGCTATGTCTTTTTGGAATAGGTTTAATATCTAAGTAGCGAAAGATGTTTTGTAGTGCTGTTATTAGTGATGCTGTCAAATCGTATTTGGTTTTTATTTAAAGAAGTTAGTCACTACTGTTTGGGAACAAGAATGATTTGTGCTACCAGTGAATACTTTATGTTGCTAATGCAAGACTTAATGCTGCCAGTAGTAATCTCATATGTTAATGCTGGTATTGATACTATTGCTATTGGGTTTAAAAGAAGAAGTTAGTACTGCTAAGTATATAATCGTGCTGTCAAAATGTTAGATTATATACTCTACTCTTAGTTAACTTTAACACTTGCATTAGAACATGAATTCATTTAGGTCCTGGTTGCATTTTCACCTTGACTGCAATGGCCAAATGGGAGTGTAGCTCATATGGTAGAGCGCTCGCATTGCATGTGAGAGGCACGGGGTTCGATTCCCCGTACTTCCTTATTTTTTCGTTGTGTGACTAAATATTTCAAAACGCGACACAAACATAAAATTCTTGTGGCCATTGGATGAACAATAGTCACACAAAATTACATTCACTTGACTGTAATCAACATATGGTCACACTTTTTAACCACTTTGGCCACTTTTGGTTACTTGTATGTGACTACATCCCAAAAAAAACCATGCTTTGTGTGACTAAATATTATAAAATGGCCACACAAAACATAACAAGTTTCATGTGGACATTAGATGAAAAATAGTCAAATAAAATACACATTTACTTGATTTTATCAGCATATAGTCAACCTTATTAACACTATTGGCCAATTTTTTTTTAAATTTATATATGACTATTCAAAAAACATCACCCGTGTGTGACTCAATCTTCACAAAGTCACATTTATTATAGATTATGTGGCCACAGGACGGGAAATAGTCACACAAATACTATGTTTTAGAACCCTTGAATAAATCATCCAAATTGTACATATATTATATATTTAGTGGCCAAAGGCGAATAATAGTTACTCTCAAAAACCATTCGTGTGACTATAAAGTATTTCTCGGTCATAATATTGATTACATCCAACAAAACTATGTGCCTAATTTGTCACACATATTCGGGTTTTGGTCACTCTTTTTCAATAGAAATAGCTACGAACTCCCTAACGTGACTGTATGTGACCTACATTGGCGCGATCTTTAGTGACAAACACCCAAAAAAACACGTGTGACCATACGTATATCATCACACATTTTTGGAGTGACCAATACCAGTTTTTGTACCAGTGGTATCCATCCAAAGGAGAATTTGGTTGGGGTCAGTTTGCCAGAAAACTGTACGACGGTTTTTTTTTTAAAATAGGGGGAGTTAAAATAATTTTCCAGAGTTGACTATAGAACAGCTTAAAAATCCCCGGCAACGGCGCCAAAAACTTTGATGTGTTTCAAAAGCTTTAAATTTATAAGACTAAAAATACCGGATAATTATATGGAAACACACGGGTAAAAGTATAACCCACGTATGTAGTATAATCTTTTTAGGTAAGACCAGGTCGTTCCACAGGGATTTGAGTAGTGTTCAAATAATCAAAAAGAAAATAGACTTTAACAATTTTAAAAGTAACTTTAATTTTTACCAATGATAATAAGGATGACTACTCGAATAGTTCAAAATAACTTATAAGTGTTGGAAATGATTTGACCTCAAAGATGGGGCATTAATTTATAAAAAGGACTTCTCGTCAGAAAACGTTTTCACAAACTAACTTGGTTTAACCTAAGACTTATATTTAGTTAACCAGACCAAATGTGTCACTTAAATAGTTCAGTTACTAGTATATCAAAGCATATTTGTTTATCAATTTATGAAAGTGGATTTCTCGACACAAACGGTAAAGACCATAGACAAATCTTTAAAATCACATAGATCATAACGAGTCTTTCAACCTATACCGATATGATTATATAATTCAATTTGATAAGCAAAACTGATAAGATAAGATCTAATTGCGTGCTTGTGCAATCGACTTTGGAAAGGGTTGGGTTAACCATTTGCCATTAGTCGAGTTCTCATATAACAATAGCTATCACGCTAGCATCAAGGCCGCACCATTCGAAGCACTTTATGGTCGAAAGTGTCGTTCACCTGTTTGTTGGACTGAAGTTGGAGAAGCTCAAATACTCGGTCCAGAACTAATTCAAGAGACCACTGAGAAAATCATCCAGATCAAGCAAAGGATGCAAGCCGCTCGTGATCGACAGAAGAGTTACGCTGACTTGAAGCGTAAACCAATGGAATTCCAAGTCGGGGATAAAGTTATGCTTAAAGTTTCGCCTTGGAAAGGGGTCGTACGTTTTGGCAAACGGGGGAAGTTAAACCCTAGGTATGTTGGACCTTTTAAGGTGATAGAAAGGGTTGGAGAAGTTGCTTACAAGCTTGAACTTCCAGAAGAGTTGAGCAGAGTTCATAATACATTCCATGTGTCCAACCTGAAAAAGTGTCATGCCGACGAACCATTAGCCGTTCCGTTGGATGGACTTCATCTTGATGACAAGCTTCATTTTGTTGAGGAACCATTAGAAATAGTGGGCCGTGAAGTTAAACGGTTGAAGCGAAGTCGGATCCCATTAGTCAAAGTTCGATGGAACTCCAAGAGAGGTCCTGAGTTCACATGGGAACGTGAAGACCAATTCAAGAAGAAATACCCACACCTCTTCGCCCAGACTGCACCGTCGTCAAGCACCACATTATAAGCCTTGAGGACAAGGCTCGTTTAACGGGGGAAGTCTATAACACCCTGTGTTTTCAAGTCATTGACGACGTCGATAAATCCACAATGTACCTTTTGTATTGTACGCGTTTGCTTTAAATCATAAATGTTAAGCTAAATCGCGTAAGCTAAAAATTAGCGTTCAATGTAAACGGGCATCAAACAATTAAGTGTTTACATCAATCAAGTATTAAATAATTATTTTGAGAATAATTATGGTCTTTGTTCATTTTATTTTTATCGGATACGTAAAGTGTATACGTTTCACGATAAATTGCGTTTAGGCATTCCCGGAACCACCAAAACTTTTCTGCGCTTCAACAAATACCCACTTTTATACCCAATACATAAAATTAACTCAAATATATCATATATATCTTGCCATAACCGAATTCATGGCCAAATATTCAAAGAAATATCAAATTGGTCAAGATTGGTCTTTGTACATTTTCTACACCATTAAAACCACCCATACCTTGTTCCCTTTGACCAAGAGTCTTCCCTAAGACCCTCCTCATGTTTCTTGACCAACTATTGCATTCTTTTGACTAGGCTTATCATATATATACTAGTATGCATTGCAAGAAAAGAAGTCATACCATTAAAACACTTAGCAAAAATCAAAACAATACTCCCTTATTTCCTCATTATATCTTCGGCATCAGCAAGCATCAACCAATACCCATATCAATTTCTTATACAACCCATACACTTCTATACAGCATCAATTCTAAGTATTCTAAGATGATCCCAAGCATTGGGCTAACTTTTCAAGTATTAATCAAGAAAAGCAAGATTAAGGGGGTTTTTATTAAGAAAATAAGGGTTTTCTTAAGTGCAAGCTTTGGTTTTAAGGCTAAACACGGGTTTAGCATTTGTTTCTCATCATCATCATACATCATAAGGTCTATTTTAAACCTTTATGCTTTTAGTTTATGAGTTTTTATGTATTTGATATGCTATATAGTGAAATCACCATTAGGAATACTTTTGAACATGAAAAATATAATTTTTCTGTGAATGATAGTTGTGCACTTTTTCTCTACATATTATGATGATGGTAATATCATGAAATAAAGGATATATAAGTCTTGTACAATCTTGGTTTAAGTATAAAAAGTTCATATGTAAACTTGTAAATAAAAGTTAATTAAGAAAGTTATGATTTCATGTAAAGTTAATAACTTGTGATCTTGATGATCTTGGACAAATATGAACATATGGACATTATTATATGTATAACATATAATATATATAGTTATAAAAGACTTGTGATAAATAGTGAGGTTAAAAAGTATATATAAAACATATTATATAAATGATTTATTATAAAAATCATATAGGTCAGTAGGTTTTCGAAATCTTCTAAAACAAAGGATTTTATGTTTTTATAAGATAAAATACAAATCACGACAATTCCGAAAAAGGTAGAAACTTGTACACGGATTAAATAACAGAGAAAAAGTTACGTTAAAAACAAGTTATACGTTAATTAAACGGAGTTTATAAAATGACTTTTATAAAACTTATATCAAACAGCTAGTTTGATATTTTTAACAAATAATACATATTTTTAGGATTCCAAAATGATAAGAATCGTAATTTTTCAATTAATAACGAATGAGTTATGAATTTCGCGAGTTTACGACAATTAATACTTTTATAAAACTATTTTTATAAAAGTTACTATTCATGACAGAAAGTTATATTTTTGTAAACCTCATAAAATTATAGAACTTTCAAAAACGAGAACGTCCTCGAAAGAATCATTAAAAACGGAGCTATAACGAATAAAATACGACATTTACGGGTTTTACGACGACGAATACGATTTTAATAAAAGTCACGTCTGATGTGAACAGTAAAAGTTACTGTTCACCAGAGGGTCAAAATATCAAAAATGTCAAATTATGATAACTCGTTAATGCGAAAAAGATGTGCATAGAAAAAAAACGCGAGAATCGTGGGCCCCCCCCCCTATTGCTTAAAACGCAAAAGTTACGCCAGTTTTACTAAAACGGTAATTATAAACGTTTTAACTTATTAAACACAATTTTTCCAAAACCATTAGTTGGTGATTGAGCTATATAGAATGTTATGTGGTTATCAAAGTACTATATTACTAGGGAGTTTCATAATGAGGCCTCTTCGGATGGCGTTTCGACGAGTTGTTGGATTTACGATTTAAAGTGTCCTAACTCCTCGAACGTCATGTCATGACCTCTTAAATTATGATAGCCCGAACGATAGTACGATGTAACAACTATAAGATTATATTCAAGTACTCGGTACTTATACGACCTATGATAATTTAGGTTGCATTCGATCTTTTACGTGATGCATTATCTTTGATATTTGGATTATGGGGTGGAAACATGCTTTGTAATTATGGGGTGGAAACATGCTTTGTTTTTACAAATTGGACGCAAGTATTGATTACATGTTTGCCTAAGTAGCGATAACCCAATTAAGCCCACTATCATGAACTGTCAATTGCATAGATGTAGTTGGGAATTACATTATGTGAGCGCGAATGTTATTTAATAGATCTATTCGGGAAACGACCTCCCCGTTCGGGTGACTTGCTATCACCGAGAACGATATAAGCAAGTCGAATTTTTGGGATGTGTTTCCGGTTAAAACATCATTGCGGGCAGGAGTAGCAATAATAGAGCGAACAAGACTGTCGAGCTTCAGTGTCATGAGCTTAGTGTAAATGTAATCTAATTTTGTGAGATCTGCATGTGTTGCATTATCACTAAAAAGTCTTGCGGTCCTGCATATTATGATTTATCAAACTATGAATTCACCACCAATTTTGTTGCTTTTTTAAACAATGTTTTACAGGAGATCATGAGCATGGGATGCCAGGTATGTCATAGCGTTACATTTTGATTGCACACTTAAAGATTTAGTGCATCAATTTTGGGAAATGTATTGTCAACTTTTTTGTAATATTCAACAATGAACAAGTAAAGCTATATGCTTTTGTATTAAGTCTTTAAATTAAATCCAATGTATCATTTTAAACGACTTTTTGTGTCGTTCTTATATATCTTGTGCTATTGATCTTGAAGTAACACGCCTCGGACCCTTATTCCGCTGCGACCCTATTTGGGGGTGTTACACAAAGGGTTCTCCAAAGGTTCTATTGATCCAACTATGTTCATTACTAAAAAAGGGGAAGACATATTACTTGTGCAAATTTACGTTGATGACATTATTTTTGGTTCTACGAACCCAAAACTTTCCAAAAACTTTGAAAAACTAATGCATAGCAAGTTTAAAATGTCTATGATGTGGGATCTGCAATTCTTTTTAGGAATTTAGATCCACCAATCCCTACCTGGTATCTTTATAAACCAAGCTAAGTATGCTCAAGAGATACTTAAAAAGCATGGTATGACCTCATGTGATAGCGTTGGTATTCCAATGGCTACCAAACCCCTAGATGCTGACTTGAGTAGAACTCCAGTTGACCAAACAAAATATCGTAGCATGGTCGGAGCACCTATGTACTTAACAGCAAGTAGACCAGATATTGTGCATGCAACATGTTATTGTGATCGTTATCAAGCAAGTCCGACTGAGAAACATCTCAAAGTGGTTAAACGGATCTTTCGGTACCTAAAGAATACCATTAACATGGGTCTATGGTATCCGAAGGAAACCAGTTTCGAACTAACAGCTTTTTCAGATTCATATCACGCGAGATGTCTTGACTCACAAAAAAGTACACCTGGTGGCATACAATTTCTAGGAGGTGATAAGTTAGTCAGCTGGTCGTCCAAAAGCAGGAATGCACTTCAATGTCTTCAACAGAAGCCGAGTATGTGTCTTTATCTGCGTGTTGTGCTCAAGTTCTATGGTTGAGAACTCAGCTCACAGATTATGGCTTTCACTTTGATAAAATACCTATGTATTGTGACTCAAAGGCCGCCATAGCTATCTCGTGCAATCCAGTCTAACATTCTCGTACCAAGCACATCGATGTCAGATATCACTTCATAAAGGAACATGTTAAAAATGGCATTGTTGAATTATTCTTTGTCGGAACTAAATACTAGTTAACTGACCTGTTTACTAAAGCCTTACCCGAAGATAGGTTTAAGTATCTCATCAGATGACTTGGTATGAGATGTTTGACTCCAGAAGAACTGGATGTTCTGGCAAATGAATCTGCTTGATATACTTCAAACATCGGTTTGTAAATATTTTTGAAAAAGAAAATACAAAAATATAAAACCGAAAAAAACAAAATATAAAATCAAAAAATTTCCAAAATACCAAATAGAATCTTCTCGACATGTCTCTTGGAATCGATAACATTTACGTACCTAGAAATGTCGATTAACATTGACACGGGTGTGTAAATGAAGTTCGAGCAAGAGTTCAAATGTTTCAAAACATGTCATTTCTAAATTTTCTTATTGACTTATGTATATTTAAGTGCATAACCCGGACTTCAATGTAAGGAAAGTGTATCTTTCAAGATAACTTATCTTATCAACGAGAAAGTCAAATTTCTCACGTCTTGGGCTCCTAAACAAAACATTCAATAGTTTTGAGCTCATGACAATGGCTTACAGTTATCTCAGACTGTAACCCGGACCCAAAAGTTAGGGAAGTGTACGCTTCAGTGCGCTTACTCTAAAAATAGAAAAGAAGTCTTCTATCATGGTTTTTAAAAACCGTCAAACATAATTTTTCAAAAAGAACTTTCAATGTCAAATTGTGTACAATATAATTTGTGGCATCTTTCCATAAAAAGTGGTATTTGTTAAAATTGTGTGTTCAACACTCCCTTCCTTAAATAAGTTTAAAAAATTGTGGTATCAATTTTTCTCAAAATGTCATATTTATGTATATCAGTTTTTGAAGGGGAACTTTTAAAACCAAAGCCTTTTAATATTTTTTGGGTACATCTCATAAATGTCAATTTTATGTATCCAAAAATATTTCGTGAAATTAAAATGTAGAAATTATAATGTCAATTAATAATATACATTATTCACTAAGGCATCTCACTACGTCTTCAACATATTTGTGGTGTCATATCATTTTTTTCCTTGTAATATCAAGTTATAAAAATTAATGGTATCCCACATACTGTGTTGAAGGGGAGCTATCAGAAAGATGAATTCATGCAATATCATGGTGTAGTTTTTCTCCCCATGGAATTTTTCATGTCTTAAGTTTTAATCAATTGGTATTTCAAATACTAAAAGATTTATTATTTTAAATAAGAGGAGAAAATATGATTAAAATATGATATAGAAAATATGATCTTTAAGACTCCAAGTGCAACTCTTTCCTTCATGTGCAAAACAATTTTAAATCTAAGAGCACATGTGTAGGGGGAGTTGTTGGGTTCAGTTCCTGAGCCCTTCAGTCTTTCAGTAGATTTAAAGATAAAATCCCCTAAGTGTTACTCAAGCTGAAGTCTTTCAGTTTGAGTCGCTGAAGTATCCTCAGCTTCAGCTCTTTAGGTCCTTAGAAGATTGGGAAGTATCTTTACTTCAGTTTATGCAGAGGCATAGAAAGTGAAGAAGGCATTTGGAAAGAGCTTTAGTTCAGCTTGGTTGACAATTCCAAGCTGAACGTTGTCTATCTCCTTAAGAGAAGATTGAAACGTTTGTTTTACTTCTAGAAGGTTTACAAGGCGGGAAAAAGATTGCTTTATGTCAAAAGGAATAAAGAAATCTCTTTGGGAAAAGGTGCTTCTAAAGTTGTCATAGAAGTACAACAACTTTTCTTAAAGGACTTTACCTGGTACTTTAGAGCACGTCTGCATTAAATGGTATCTCAACCACCCATTGGATGTATGACACGCGTACTAGGTTAACTTGTAAACCCTGATCCCTTTGCCTATAAAAGGAAAGGGATTCCTAGAATAAATGATGTCTCTTCCAATTAATGTGATACACATTGAAGAGTTCATTTATCTCTCAAACAAACTGAACGGTACTACTGAAAGCTGAAGCTTCAGTTTAGTCATAAGTAGTTTGTTTTCTTACACTATTAAATTTGGTTAGAGTTTAAGTTCGAAGGAGATAAAACCCCCAATTGTCATCCAACCACCTTGTTATTCTGCAAGCAAGGTGTGTCATAGATTCTTTATTTGATTCTAATAAGAACCTATATGTTCAAAAGTACTTCTGTGTGTTTTAAACTTGTTCTCTATATTCTTCATATATATATGTTTAAAACTCACTTCATTGCCATAGAATCTGATTAGTTTAACTTGATAAACCTTGTATCAGATTCCAAGGGACTAACAAGTGGTATCAGAGCCTTCTGGTTTATAAAATCCCTTTAAAAGGATATATAAAGGCTAAACGATTTTTAAAATCAAGATTCATCTTAAATGACAGCAGTAGAAGTACCACAGACTCTTGAATATAGGAGTGGCCAGCTAAATGCCGCTCCTATACTAGAGGTTAAAATTTTACCAATTGGAAAAAAAGGTTCATGTGCCATATCATTGGTATTGAACCTCAATTTGAAAACATCATTTCAAACGGTCCTTATGTCCCTATGGCAGCTGGTCAAAGGAAGCCAGAGACACAATAGACACCTAAGGAGAGAAAAGCAACTAAATTAGATCAGCGACTCAAAAGTCTCATCATGTCTGTGCTTCCAGCTGACCAAATGAACTATGTCATAAACTGCTTAACTGTAAAATTTACTTGGGATGACCTGATACTATATAATGAGGGGCCCTCTGATGTGAAAGAAAGTAGGGTCATGGACCTGAAGTTGTGCTATAACACCTCCAAATTCAAAGAAAGTGAATCTCTAACACAAACTTTCACCAGATATAAAGCTTTGATGAATGAATTAGTAAATGATGGCATTAAACTTTCAAAGCTTGAGATAAATATTGGTTTTATAAATAGGTTACCAAAGAAGTGGCTAGCTTTCTGCCAAAGTCTTAGAAACACAAATCATGTGAAATAATCTGAGCTTGCTTCTCTATTTGGTAAACTCAAATATGAAGAAAACCTTATAAACAATATTTATGATACTAACAAAGAGAAAACTCTTGTCCCTGCAACTCCACTGTCAACTGCCTTCTTCTCTACCTCTATTGTCCAGGACTTTCAAGATAGTCCTAATGATGAACAGGATACAAGAAGCAGTCAAGAGTACATGAATGACCTTAAAGAAGAATACCAAGCAAGAGCTCTTTTAGCCAAATCTAAAAGGTTCTTCAAAAAGGGTACTCAAAGGATTAGCAGTGCAAAAGCAACTAACCAAACTGAATGCCACAAATGTGGCAAGAATGGTCATTTTGCAAGAGACTATTGGTCAAAGACATCAGTTCCTTCATATCAGTCACCTTTTCAACCAAAACTTATCGATTCATTTGAGCACAAACCGAAACCGAGGCATACCAAAGACTTTTAAACCGAATACAACAAAGTCAAAGCTAAACTAGCCCTCCTCAGTTCTAGTGCTTCAGCTCCCAGTTCGTCCTTAGGCAAAAACAAAGGTGTAATTGCTGAAACGTATGATTGGGACAAAGAAGAAGTGTCATCTGATGACAATGAAGCAACTGAAGTTAAAGCTCTTATGGCTCTTGCTGATGAAGAAAAAACTTCTATTGGCAAATAAAGTGATAGAAATGATGAATGGATTAAGATCTCTATGAAAAAGGTACACACTCTTCTTGAAATGAAAGATAATGATGATAGAAAATCCTTTCTAGATTATTTGTGTATTGATCTAAACTATGTTGAAAAACAAAGGAACAATCTCATGTCAAAACATAGAAATCTTGTTCAAGAACTAAATACATGCAAAGAATAGCTTTTGGTATTAAAACAAGCAAAGCTTGATCTTCTTACCATGCAGCATGATTCTCAAAGAGAATAAAAACTTAAGAAATGAACTGAAAGGGCTAACTTTTATTCCAAAAGCATGGCTAAATAGTTCTAATAAAGTAAATCAGTGTATCATTGAACAAATTCCCACTCAAAAGAAGAAAATCTTATGAATTGACCAACTCACTAAAGATACCTCCAGCTTTGGCCAAAAGACCCAATGTTTGTAAAGTCTTCAACAGATAACTCAGAGGTGTCTATTACCGGTAGTAATAAACCTAAGTTATCTTAAGTTGAAGATCTAAACACTGTCCCCCCCCAAATCATGATACTGGTGAGGTACCCTCAAATGAGTCACAAAGAAACACAATTGACCACTCAGTTGTTGTCTTTGACTCTTCAGCGACTAATTATGATTCGACGGATGAATCTTCAGTCTATAGCACCCCCTTTCCCAACTGGAGAAGCTGACTTGTGTTGAACCTGCTTCTGGATCAAAGACCATCAAATCAATTTTGAAGTCAAAATCCACATTTAAAGCTGAAACTTTAAAAGGTATCACAATAAATGAACCTTCCTCAGCTCCTGCTAGAGGCAACAAAGGTTCTTCAGCTTCTAAAACTAACTCAGCTCCTGCCGGTAAGTTAAAAAAATGTGAAAATGGAAGATCATCCTCCCTTGGCTATTGTAATGAAAGAACGTAATGAACTAAAATTAAAAATTAGCAAGAATAAATCATCTACCTCAGAAACAAGCAATTCATCACAGTTCTCCTATGCACTTCAAAACCATACAAAACACAATTCAAATGAATGTCTAACTGTGTGGACAAAACAACATCTCCTGAGAATTGTTATGAAGTCTTGTTTTGTAAAAGGTGCAAGAGAACAAATCACAGAACATGTGATCATGCTTATGTCTTCCATGAATATAAATTAGAATCATACTGGTCAATGTAAATCTTCCTCAAGATTCAGACCTGCAAGGCCATCAATACTACATTTATCCTTTCTCATACATTGTGGATATAGTGATCATAAATTTGATGATTGTGTATACTATCCCATATGTAGTAATATGTGGAAGCCTATATCATGATACGCCAGGGTCATAATAGGATTTATTTCTTCTAAAGGAAGATGAATCAACCTTAAACCCTCAACATGTCACAAAGAACTGTAAAACATGTGGTAGCAATGTTCATACCACATCTGATCACAATGACATTGAGTGGTTTAGGAAAAGAGAAGCTCTTCAAGCTAAGAAAGTTGAGTCTTTCAAAGCAAGTAAGACTGAATCATCAAGTGCTCTATAATCAAAGACTCCCACTAAAAAGTGGGTTTCTAAACAAAACTAACCATCCTGATCCTATTTTGTGCAGTGTAACATCAGGGAATCTTTATCACGTTTGAACAACTGTCGTTCAACACATATATTACCTGCACAAATATGGGATGTACCAGGACCTGAAGGAATGTATGGAAGTAACTCTACGTACACCACTGAAGGTTATGGTTATGGTATAGTTTTTAAAAAAGGAGGGAAAGTAAATGTTCCATAGCATGAACACTGAAATGCTTTTAACAACTGAGAATTCTTCATAAAACCTTATGGGAAAAAATCCACTGTTATTAAAGCAGAAATCTCACCTGGCCAATAAGGTCAAAATGATCAAATTGATCACAATGATAAAAAATGATCATCCGTTTCAAACTGATGAACTCATTAATGATGACCGGTTTGAACAAAAAAACACACCAATGAAAACCAAATTTTCATTGAAACCCCATACAAAACTGAAGATTTTAATCTTTGAGAACTCTATCCGCTCCAAATGTGAAGAAACTTTCAGCACATTGATACAATTCCAATTCTTTTTGTTCAATAAAGAAGGAACATGACATTGTAATCATAAGACATAAATCATGATAAAATCCTGCTCTAGTTGCAAGACTTGAAGCAATCAAGATATTTTTTTCCTTACCACATACATAAACTTCATAGTTAATCAAATGGATGTCAATAACATATTCCTTAATGGTAAACTAAAAGAAGAAGTATGTGTCAAACAACCTCCAAGTTTTGAGATGTAATGAATTCCTCAACCATGTCTGCAAAATTGGACAAAGCCCATTATGGACTTTAACAAGTTTTGAAAAGCATGGTATGAAACTCTCTCAACCTATCTCACTAAACACAATTTTGTAAGAGGTATGATAGACAATACTCTATTTATCTACAAAACTCAAACAAATGTGTTTTTGGTACAAATTCATGTTAATGATATTATCCTTAGGTCCACCAGCAACAAAGTGAGCAAACAGTTTGCTAAACTGATGACTCAAAGACGCGAAATAAGCATGATAGGTGTCCTCACCTACTTCCTCGGATTTTAGATTGAACAATCTGAAAGAGGCATTTCATCAACAAAGAAAGACACGTCAAAGTTCTGCTGAAAAAGTATGACAACATTGGTTCATTAGTGAATACTCAAATTGTGCCCCCTAACATGGTAGGACCTGATCTCAATGGCAAAGTTGTAAATGAGTCTCAGTATAGAGGTATGATTAGATCACTAATAAACCTAACTACAAGCAGACCTGACATTCAATTTTCAATTGAGTCTTATATAGAGGTTATGTATGAGGAATTTTTAGGTACCTTAAATGGCAACTTCGCCAGTCATTGGTTTATTAGTATCCAAAACGTTCAGGTCTTTACTTAAAAGGATATTGAGACTCTGACTGTGTTGGATGCAACATGGACAGAAAAAGCACTTCAGATGCTTGCCAGTTGCTTGAAGGCAAGCTTGTTTGCTAAAGTGCAAATAAGCACAATTCTGTACAAATGTTCTGAATTGAAGCATGAAGATATAGTTGTTGTGGATGTTTGTGCATAATACAATGGATAAGGGTCAACTCATATCATATATGAAAATTACCCATTAACAATCCAAACTGCACTCAAAAAAACAAACTCATTGATGTTTATCAAGGATCAAACTCTAACACAGACATTAATTCCATTCTTTCCCACTCAATATCAACTTGCTGATATCTTCACCAAGCCTCTGGATGAGCCAACTTTCAAAAGATTGATTGTTAAACTAGGTATGCTGATCATTGATTCAAAACCTAAAGCTTCAGTACTGCCTGAAGAAAACTAAAGCTTCAGCGCTTGTTCATCAAAAACTGAACAAACTTTTCTATGTTAAACATGTCATTTAGAGTTTTTTTTGCATATAATATAACCGTAATCCTGCTTATGAAGTAACTGAGCAATCACATATGTCTCATTCATGGATTTGTATGAGCATGTGATGTTTTGTCGCCTTTACTGGAGCACATATGTTGGTCAAGTCCAAGAACGGAACAAAAACTGATTTATTTTCTTCAGTTCATTTTATAAAATGATTTTATCAAATTCCTCAGCTTTCCCTCTAGTGAAGTAACTAAGCAATCACATATGTCTAATTCGTGGATTTGTAGGAGCATTTAGGGTTTTGTCTCCTTCGCTAGAAGATTGATGATGATGAAGATTACAATAATCTGTTCAACATAACATAACATCAAACCTGAACCTAGTCCAGCTTTTTGAAACATCAATCTCAAGGTTAGTTTTAAAACAAATTTGATTCTCAAAAGTAATATTATTTTATTAAAATAATTTCCTTTTCAAAGAAGTCGTTTAATTAAAATATATTAATATAGGACATCCAACAGTTAGTATGACCTCATCATCTTTCTCCCACCTACTTTTTCAGTGAATAGACAGTTGTTTACTGTTCTAGGTGTCAGATGCACGCTTTGTTAACTTTCATTTAATACAAAGTTTAGCACACATATTAAAAACAAACCCTAAACATTCCTCATAAATTCATAAACCCTAGATATCTTTTCACCAACTCATAACTTCCAAATGGCAGTTATCAAATTGTCAAAGATAAAAGTGAAAAATTCTCACATCATATAATCCACCACACCTATCACAACTCATTTCTCACAAACACAGATTAAACTCACTAAAAACACACACACTCATAATAAAAAAAAATCATCAAAACCCTAATCACATCAAATGGCAAACCAAGAACAAAATCCTCCATAACAAGAACAACCCTTTGTTGCTACTAAACAAGTAGGCTTCAATCTTGAAGATATTATCCTCAACACAAACAATTAGGTTGCTCCTCTATACCCAAAATACAATAACAAGGATCACTTCAAATGTGTTTCGAATTTCATTTCCAAATGTTGCCTTAGAAAACTATTTACCATATCTCCATACATGTATAAGGAATACCTACCTGAGTTTTGGTACTCATCTAAAGCTCTTGAAAACTCTAAGGTTTCCTTCTCAACCCTCACTGGTGGTATCTATGGCGAAGTAAGGGTAAACACCATTGGGAATGCCATTGGTGCCCATTACCTCCCTCACTCTAGCGAGTACGTTGCACCACTGTCTATTGACATAGTAAGGCCATGGTTTAAAACAATTGGGTATAGGGAAGCTGTCCCTACCAAAGGGACTCTTAAAAAGAGTCTTCTTCCTCCTAGGTGGAGGTTACTAATGGCACAGATCATCTAGTGTTTAGGAGGTAAAACTGGTGGTTTTGATCAGATCACCAACAAAGATGCCATTATACTGTATAGTCTAGCAAATAGGATCAACATTGACTATGCTAGTATTCTTTGGGAAGACATCATAATCATACTCAACAAGAAACATAGGGAAAAGGTTGTACCATACACTAGATTTCTATCTCTATTAATGATGCACAAGATGAAGGAAGGCTATGGAGATGGAGAACTCACACTCTACCCCACTCAAGTCGTTAATATCAATAATTAGACACTGAAGCCTAACCAACCTAAAGAACCTCCCTTCACAAACCACATGTTGGCTATCTACGCTGAGGTGTTACCCACTTTTTGTGTGGACTTTAAAACCTATAGCTCCTAAAACCTCATAATCAAAGCTGAGAGTGCTTTCCCAAGGCACAAAGCCTGACTAAACCTGGACACACGAAGTCTTTAAACTTCTTAAAACAACCCTCTGTATCCCAAAAATGAGCAACATAAGTGGTCCCTAAAAGCACACCCACCAGTTCCAAAACTGGCCATTCTAAGAAAAGAAAAGATTCCAGCTCGGCCATGAACTTAAACCCAAGCCAGCCTCCATTTTCTACACATGTAGATACTGGAATGCATAAAAAGGACCAGCAAGCAACTGGTGGCCCAACCTCTTTAGTGGTCACCAGTGAATAAAGAGCCAACCATCAACTCAGTAGTGGTATGTCAGCATTAAATTTAAATGAGCCTATTTATTCAGCATCTTTCATTATTCACTCTGAGTCTGCATCAGGAAATGTTGCTTCAGCAGCTTCCATAGCTGAAGCTAAACCTGGAAAATCTGCTCCTAGTGATTTTTTACCTCAACAACAGGGTATGAATGAAGGAACCAAAAATACTTCATATGATTACTTATTTGCAGGTACTAACCCACATGTTCTTGCAGACCAAACCAAATCTATTAGCGAAGGGTTGGAAACTGTCCTCACTCAACCAAGAACAAGAAAAGGGGCCAGCTTCATTGCTAGACAAATTATTTGCTTATTTAGAGTTAGTTTAGCTTAGTTAATTTATCTTAAGCTTATTTGAGCTTATTTGTATCTTTGTGTAAAAGTTTTAAGTGTTGTTACCATTTCTAGCTTTTATTCTTGTTCCAGCTTATTTTCTTTGCTTATTTTTTATGTACATTTGCTAATTAAAGTTTAGTGCCCAATCCTAATCCTTGTCATATTCAAACACCAATCATCAATCGTCTTTCGATTTTCCATCTCTAGCCTCATTGGGACATAACGACCCATGAACACTCTATACTGCTTCCGGTTTCATTGGTCTCGCGAGATTTCGTCCCTTGTTGTGTATTTATACATGTTGGTATTTGTTCACATATTTAAGGGGTGAGTTCGCGTGGGCCACTTAAACTGCTTAATTTGTTACACTATATGGAATTATACCACCTATAAGTACCATGTTCCCAAATGTTGAGCTTAGATTCTGCTTAAAGCACATATATGACAACATGAAACTTGTGTGGAGGGAACAAATCTATAAAGACTGCTTGTGGAAGTGTGCAACAGTAACAACCATTGAAGATTTTGACAAGAATATGGATTAACTTAAGGATACCTATAAGGATGCTTATGAATGGCTGAAAAAGATTCCAGCAGTGCATTGGTCTAGATCCCATTTCTCTGGTAAGATTAACTACAATGCTTATTCTATTAAACTGCACAATATACTACTATAACTTTACCTTATTAAACTGCTTATTATTTCAGGCAGAGCACATTTTGATGTTATGTTAAACAATATGTGTGAGGTATTAAATAGGCAACTGTTAGATGGGAGGGATAAACCTATAATCACTTGCCTTGAGTACATAAATGAATACTTAATGAAAAATATTGTCAATGTGCAAAAGGTGATTGCTAAGTGTGATAGCCCTCTTACACCAAATGCTACAAATCGCTTAATGTCATCAAAGAGAAAGTTGCTCAATATAAGGTTATTGTTCTAATTCTATTTATTATGTGTTTGTAATAGAATTTACCAGCTTACTAATACACTCATATCCTTTTTCTAATAGGTTGATTAGAACGGGAATGACAAATATCAAGTGACAGGACCTTGAGAAGATCAGTGTGTGGTGAACATGAGTACTAAGGTTTGTACTTGTAGGAGATGGGAATTAACATGAATACCTTGTAAACATGCAGTGGCAGCAATAAATGACATGGGGAACAATGGCATGGTAATTGGTATGCCTGAAACATGGGTCCATTCTAGTTACTGGTTAAGAACTTGGAAAAAAATGTATAACTTTAAGGTTAGATGGAGTGGTGAGGTAAAACTCACCATTCACCTTAGCGCTACATCAGCTTTCTCTCTCCTTTCGCTTAACTTACTACAACTCACCATTTAACCATAGTGGTAACTTTGCAACTCACTGATAACGCTCCAAGTATACATAAATTATCTCCTGTTAGTATGTAAATTATCTATATAAATATGTTAAATATCGCGTGATTAGATACTTATTTGTGTAACTGCTATTTCAGGATCAAAGATCACAAAAGGACCTAAGTACGCAAAGATATTCGGTTTAAGTACGCAAAAGATATTCGTTAAAGGGGCTAACGACCGTTAGAAGAAGGATCTAGAAGTGAAAGAATGATGTATTAAATGATAAACGTCAAAGTGCGGCGCACATGTTCTGAAAGTACGGTGTACTTTTAGATGGGGAAAGAGAAAATTTAATTATGAGGCCAAGTACGGCGCACTTTCTGATAAAGTGCGGCGCACTTTAGCCTGCAGTAACTCAAATCATTAATTTTGAGCATTGATTCCATGGCCTTTCATTCCCCTCTTTTCAAAAACTGATAGCTTCACTTGGGCTATAAATAAGAGTCAAAAATCAGAGTTTTAGACATCATTCTCATCATCTAATCCTCTAAATCAAGGAAATACTCTAAAGAGACCCTTTTTGGGAGTTATGGTCGAAAACTCTTGTTGTTCATCAAATTCTAAGGGGTGCTCATCCAAATAAGTAGGAAAGTAAGCTAAGATCAAAGGAATAGCTGTTGTGACAGAGTGGATCACTAATTCTGGGTTTTAGTTGTTAGAAGTTCTTGGAAAATCATATATTTTAGCTTGTGGAGTTGGTATAAACCTTTTTCCCTTCTATAATTACATGAATTTTGAGTTTAACTTGCTTAATATGAGTGTTATTTAAATCAATATGGAGTAGTTCATCTATGTTTGTGTTGGGTTCAGTTCCCGAGCCCTTCAGTCTTTCAGTAGATTTAAACATAAAATCCCCTAAGTGCTACTCAAGCTGAAGTCTTTTAGTTTGAGTCGCTAAAGTTTCTTCAGCGTCAGCTCTTCAGGTCCTTTAAAATTAGAAAGTATCTTTACTTCAGTTTATGCAGCGGTACAAAAACTGAAGAAGGCTTTTGGTAAGAACTTCAGTTCAGCTTGGTTGACAATTCCAAGCTGAACATTGTCTATCTCCTTAACAGAAGTTTGAAACGTTTGTTTCACTTCTAGAAGGTTTACAAGGCGGGAAAAAGATTGCTTTATGTCAAAAGGAATAAAGCAATCTCCTTGGGAAAAAGGTGCTTCTAAAGTTGGTATAGAAGTACAACAACTTTCCTGAAAGGATTGTACCTGGTACTTTAGAGCACGTCTGCATTAAATGGTATCTCAACCACCCATTGGATGCATGACACGCGTACTAGGTTAACTTGTAAACCCTAATCCCTTTGCCTATAAAAGGAAAGGGATTCCTAGAGTAAATGTTATCTCTTCTAATTAATGTGATACACATTGAAGAGTTCATTTATCTCTCAAACAAACTGAACGGTACTACTGAAGCTGAAGCTTCAGTTTAGTCATAAGTGATCCAAAGTAATTGTATTCTTACTACTCGTTAACTTGTTAGAGATAAGTTTTGAAGGAGATAGCACCCCAATTCATTCAACCAACCTGCTATTTAGCAAGTAAGGATGTGGCAAAGATTCTTTATTTGAATTCTACTAAGAACATATACGTTGGAAAAATACTTTTGTGTGTTTTGTTCTGTTTTAATCTTCATATATATATATATATATATATATATATATATATATATATATATATATATATATATATATATGTATTTAAAACTCACTTCGTTGCCATGGAATCTGATTAGTTTAATTTGATAAACCTTATATTAGATTCCAAGGGACCAACAGTGATATCAGAGCCAGTTTATAAAATCCCTTTAAAATGATATATAAAAAGGCTCAAAGAATTTTTTAAAATCAAGATTTTATTATTTAAATGGCAGCAGTAAAAGTACCACAGACTCTTGAATATAAGGGTGCCACTAAATGCCGCCCTATACTAGAAGGTGGAAAATTACAACCAATTTGGAAAAAGAAGTCCATGGCCATATCATTGGTATTGAAGCCTCAATTTGAAAACTCATTTCAACGCTCCTTATTCCCAATGGCAGCATGGTCAAAGAAAGCCAAGAGACACAATGGACACCTGAAGAGAGAAAAGAGCTGCTAACTTAATCAACGACGCAAAAGTCTCATATATGTCCCCTGTGCTATCCCGATGACCAAATGAACTCTGTCATAAATTGCTTAACTATAAAATCAACTTGGGATGACCTGATACTATATCATGGACCTGAAGTTGTGCTATAACACCTTCAAATTCAAAGAAGGTGAATCTCTAACACAAACTTTCACCAGATATAAAGCTTTGTGAAATTAATTAGTAAATGTAGGCATTAAAACTTTCAAGCTTAGATAAATACTATAAATACTGGTTTTATAAATGGGTTACCAAAGAAGTGGCTAGCTTTCTGCCAAAGTCTCAGAAACACAAATCATGTGAAAGAATCTGAGCTTGCTTCTCTATTTGGTAAACTCAAATATGAAGAAAACCTTATAAACAATATTTATGATACTAACAAAGAGAAAACTCTTGTCCCTGCAACTCCACTGTCAACTGCCTTCTTCTCTACCTCTATTGTCCAGGACTTTCAAGATAGTCCTGATGATGAAGAGGATACAAGAAGCAGTCAAGAGTACATGAATGACCTTGAAGAAGAATACCAAGCAAGAGCTCTTTTAGCCAAATCTAAAAGGTTCTTCAAAAAGGGTACTCAAAGGTTTAGCAGTGCAAAAGCAACTGACCAAACTGAATGCCACAAATGTGGCAAGAAGGGTCATTTTGCAAGAGACTGTTGGTCAAAGACATCAGTTCCTTCATATCAGTCACCTTTTCAACCAAAACTTCTCCATTCATCTGAGCACAAACCTGAACCGAGGCATACCAAAGACTTTGAAGCCAAATACAACAAAGTCAAAGCTAAACTAGCCCTCCTCAGTTCCAGTGCTTCAGCTCCCAGTTCGTCCTCAGGCAAAAACAAAGGTCTAATTGCTGAAACGTATGATTGGGATGAAGAAGAAGTGTCATCTGATGACAATGAAGTAACTGAAGTTAAAGCTCTTATGGCTCTTGCTGATGAAGAAAGAGTTTCTGTTGGCAAAGAAAGTGCCAGAAATGGTGAATGGATTAAGATCTCTATGAAAAAGGTACACACTCTTCTTGAAATGGAAGATAATGATGATAGAAAATCCTTTCTAGATTATCTGTGTATTGATCTAAACTATGTTGAAGAACAAAGAAACAATCTCATGTCAAAACATAGAAATCTTGTTCAAGAACTAAATACATGCAAAGAACAGCTTTTGGTATTAAAACAAGCAAAGCTTGATCTTCTTACCATGCAGCATGTAAACACTGAGATTCTCAAAGAGAATCAAAACTTAAGAAATGAACTGAAAGAGCTAACTTCTATTACAGAAGCATGGCTAAACAGTTCTAATAAAGTAAATCAGTGTATCAGTGAACAAATTCCTACTCAAAAGAAGAAAATCCTAGGAATTGACCAACTCACTGAAGATACCTTCAGTTCTGGGCTAAAAGACCTGATATTTGTAAAGTCTTCAGCGGATAATGTATCTATTACTGATAGTAATAAACCTAGGTTATCTGAAACTGGAAACTCTACTCTATCAAATCATGATACTAATAAAATACCCTCGGTTGAGTCTCAAAGAAACAAAACTGATCCTTCGGTTGCTGTCACTAAATCTTTAGCGACTAATTATGATTCAACTGATGAATCTTCAATCTGTAGCACTCCTCTTCCTCCACCGAAGAAGTTGGATGGTGCTGAACCTGTTTCTGGACCAAAGACTATCAAATCAATTTTGAAGTTAAAATCTACATTCAAAGCTGAAACTTTAAAAGGTATCATAATAAATGAACCATCCTCAGCTCCTGCTAGAGGCAACAAAAGTTCTTCAACTTCTAAAACTAATTCAGCTTCTGCTGGTAAGTTAAAGAATGTGAAAATGGAAGATGATCCTCCTTTAGCTATTGTAATGAAAGAACTTAATGAACTAAAATTACAAATTAGCAAGAAAAAGTCATCTTACTTCAGAAACAAAAATACTCAACAGGTTCCTCATAATGCACTTCAAAACAAATACAAAACTCAATTCAAAATGAATTGTGAACTTTGTGGAGAAAACAATCATCTCTTTGAGAATTGTTATCAAGTTTTGTTTTGTAAAAAGTGCAAGAGAACTAAACACAGAACGTGATCATGCTAAATTAACGTCTTCTATGAATATAAATCAGTATCATACTGGTCAAGGTGAATCTTCCTCAAGATCTAGACCTTCAAGGCTAGCAATACATTTTCCTTCTTGCATACATTGTGGATATAATGATCATAAATCTGATGATTGTGTATACAATCCCATAGTAACCTATACGTTGAAAAGTACTTCTGTGTGTTTTAAACTTGTTCTTTATATTCTTCATATATATCTGTTTAAAACTCACTTTGTTGCCATAGAATCTGATTAGTTTAATTTGATAAACCTTATATCAGATTCTAAGGGACCAACAAGTGGTATCAGAGCATTTAATTTAAATGAGCAGATTTTCTAAGATCAACTTCAGTTGTAAAAACTGTTGAAGCATCATCAAATGCTCTAAGATCAAAGACTCCCACTAAAAGGTGAGTTTCTAAACAAAACTAACCATCCTAATCCTATTTTGTGTAGTGTAACATCAAAGAATCTTTATCACTTTTGAACAATGGTCGTTCAAAACATATATCAAGGATTACCTGCACAAATATGAGATGTACTAGGACCTGGAGGAATGTATGGAAATAACTCCACATACACCACTGAAGGTTATGGTTATGGTATAGTTTTCAAAAAGGAATGGGGAGTGAATGTTCCACAACATGAACACTGAAACGCTTTTAACAACTGAAAATTCCTCATAAAACCTTATGAAAAAAATCAACTGTTATTAAAGCAGAAATCTCACCTGACCAATATGGTCAAGATGATCAAATTGATCACAATGATAAAAAATGATCATCTGTTTTAAACTGATGAACTCTTAAATGATGATCAGTTTGAACAGAAAAACAAAACACACTAATGAAAACCAATTCATTGATAATCTCACAAAACTGAAGACGTTCAGATCTCTGAACTCTTATCCTCTCCAAATAGAAGATACTTTAGCATATGATACAATTCTAATTCTTGTCAATAAAGGAGGAATCTGACATTGTAATCATAAGGCAATAATGCTTGATTTAATCATAAATTGTATAAAGGCATAAATCATGATAAAACCCTGATCCAGTTGCAAGACTTGAAGCAATCAGGATCTTTCTTGCCCTTGCCACATTCATAAACTTCATAGTTTATCAAATGGATGTCAAAAGTACATTCCTCAATGGTAAACTAAAAAAAGAAGTTTATGTCAAACAACCCCTAGGTTTTGAGATATAGTGAATTCCTCAACCATGTCTTCAAATTGGACAAAGCCCTTTATGAACTTAAACAAGTTTCAAGAGCATGGTATGAAACCCTCTCAACCTATCTTACTAAACACAATTTTGGAAGAGGTATGATAGACAACACTTTGTTTATCTACAAAACTCAAACAAATATGATTTTGGTACAAATTCATGTTGATGATATTATCCTTGGGACCACCAGCACAAAAGATGTGCAAACAGTTTGCTAAACTAATGACTCAAAGATACAAAATAAGCATGATAGGTTTCCTCACCTACTTCCTCGGATTTTAGATTGAACAATCTAAAAGAGGCATTTCAATCAACAAAGAAAGATATGTCAAAGATCTGGTGAGAAAGTATGACAAAATTGGTTCATCAGTGAATACTCCAATTGTGCCTCCTAACATGTTAGGACCCGATCTCAATGGCAAAGATGTAAATGAGTCTCAGTATAGAGGTATGATTGGATCACTAATGAACCTAACTGCAAGCAGACCTGACATTCAATTCTCAATTGGTCTCTATGCAAGACATCAAGCAAACAAAAGGAGTCCCACCTTATTTCTGTTAAGAGAATTTTCAGGTACCTAAAAGGTACTCCTAGTCTTGGTCATCAGCATCCAAAACGTTCAGGTCTTGACCTAAAAGGACACTGAGACTCTGACTGTGTTGGATGCAATATGGACAGAAAAAGCACTTCAGATGCTTGTCAGTTGCTAGAAGGTAAGCTTGTTTACTGAAGTGCGAATAAGCAGCAATCTATAGCTATGTTCTCAGCTGAGGCTGAAGATATAGCTGCTTATTGATGTCAGATCAAGAATCATACTCTCAAATGGGACATTGAATTTTATTTCATTCCCACTCAATATCAACTTGTTGATTTCTTCATCAAGCTTCTGGATAAGCCATCTTTCAAAAGATTGATTGATGAACTAGGTATGTTGAACATTGATTCAAAACCTGAAGCTTCAGTACTAACTGAAGAAAACTAAAGGTTCAGCGGTTTTATCCAAAACTGAACAATTTTTAATATGTTAAGTGTCAGTTCAGTTTTTGCATACAACCTTTAGCTTGCTTAAGAGAAGTAACTAAGCAATCACATGTGTCTCATTCATAGATTTGCATGAGCATGTGTTGTTGATAAAATATTATGCCTAAAAACATTACTAATATTTTTCACATCTTTACGTTTTGATAATCACAAAATATAAAAACGTTCAATGTAAAATTAAACGTAAACAAGTAATTAGTAGTAAATTTT
>BQNB010054488.1:0-32437 GCA_026074375.1 Tanacetum coccineum
GTGTGTGACTATATGTATATAGTCACACATTTTTGGTGTGACCAATACCACTTTTTGTACTAGTGACTCTATTGTCAGTGATAAAGATAATGTGTTCTTAAGTCTCTTCTGGCAGTCTCTATTCAAGTTACTCAAGGTGGAATTAAAGATGTCCACTACTTATCATCCACAAACAGATGGTCAGACTGAGGTGGTGAACAAATGTGTGGAGTGTTATTTGAGGTGCATGACTGGTGAGAGGCCTAAGGAGTGGGTACAATGTCTACACACAAACAAACACTCCTCTATCAATGTGACTCCATATGAGGTAGTGTATGGCCAAACACCTCCTCTGCACAATCCTTATGTGGCTGCTGAAAGTGTTGTGGAGTCTGTGGATAGGAGCTTACAAGCAAGGGAAGCTGTAATTAAAATGATCAAATTTCATATTACAAGAGTACAAGACAGAATGAAAAGATATGCAGATTTAAAGAGAAGTGAAAGGGAATTTGATGTTGGAATGTGGGTGTATCTTAAGTTGCAGCCACACAGACAAGTGACAATAAGGAAGTCAGTGCAGAATAAGCTCTCATCCAAGTACTATGGCCCTTTCTTGATTATTGCTAAGGGGGAGTTGTGGCCTATAAGTTGGAATTGCCTGAGGATAGTCAAATTAATCTTGTGTTCCATGTATCTCAACTCAAGTTGTGCAAAGGAACTGATTTAAAGATGGGAATTTTGCCTCATTGTGGAAAAGATGGTCTACTTGCAGTGGAACCAGAAGCTATCTTGGATAGAAGGATGGCTAAGTTGAACAATAGAGCTGCAGTCTATGTGTTGGTCAAGTGGGTCAATCATTCTGAGGAAGATGTTACATAGGAGTTGTATGAAGACTTGGTGCTAAGGTTTCCTGAATTTCCCATTGATCCTTGAGGACAAGGATCTTCTGAAGGGGAATGGATTGTAACAAAGCAAAGCAAAAAGGGTCACAAAATGAAAAGTCAAAATTCAGTTGAAATTGGGTTGTGGCGGGAAAATCAGTTACCCTGATTTCCCCCTAAATTTCCCTATAAATACCAATCCTAGCTTATTTTCTCATTTCATCTAGAAATTGTAAAACACTTTTTCTCTCTTGTAATCATTCCACTATGTGTAAAATTCATCATTCAATAACAAACCATTTTCGAGTCTCTTTCTTCTTTTGAGATTCCTTGATAGTTTGTTGCCATTGAAGCTTAAGCTACCATTTTAGTATTGAAATCTAGTTCTTAACGTTTCATTTTGTCATCCTCCCACATTATTGTAAGTATCTTATTCTGTAACAAATATATTTATCTGATCATATAATTAAATAAATAAACTCAATAGATCTAGCGCTCGCATGCTTCTGTACAGCCTGTAATATGCTTCTGTACAGCCTGTAACATCTTAGTGGGTGTTTTTTTTAATATGTTCTTTTGTAACAGCTTCCTTCATCTTTGCTAAAGACTGCACAAGGGCATCCTATGGTATGATTATTTTTGGGTTTTATCCAGTTATATGCGTTTTCAAAGTGTTTATCTTAATAGGAGATTATTCGGGGTATTTGTCAGTTTGTGGTTGCTTATTTGCTTACACTCTTTTGATGGATCATATAAAAGTTTTGTGGGTGTTAGTGATTGATTATAGACTACTTATCTAATTATTTACGAATGAAATAAATTTGGTGTTTCTTAGTCTAATGTCTAAACTGATTATAACAAAAAGCAATAAGACGATACGCAGTTTTATTACTTTATGTAATAACCATTCGCCCCGCCCCCCTTAGGTTTTAGTGTTTAAGGTACACTATCTGATTATGTAGATGTCATGTGACTAGTTTTGATAATCAGTTTAGGAGTAACATTTTAACGCAGTCGATGGTCATTAACTGATTATCAGGGGTCATTGTATACTTTGTTTTCGAACAGAAGTCATTCTATACATAGGTTCTTAAATAAACAAATCTTCCAAACACTTAAATAGCTTTTATCATCTGATTCTGATTACACGACTTTAAACAAGAAGAACCACATCCAAACACTTGTTGCAACATGTTTTGTTACTGGTTTGTGTCTTTATTGTTAAATATTTCATATCACATAAATCACTTTTAAAATGCAATGTCATACACCTAATGGTATTTTGGCCTTAATAAGGCTGCTTCTTATGTGGTGTTCCGTTTACTTATGAATTTTCACTTCAGTTGCTAGAATTGAAAAATGGGGAGACATACAATGGGCATTTGGTTAACTGTGACACGTGGATGAACATCCATCTCCGTGAAGTTATCTGTACCTCAAAGGTATTTTATTTGCAGTATACGAGTATCTTTACACGATCTTGTTTTTACACCATGATTTCATTCAATTTTGTAACATTTATTCATGTAGGATGGAGATAGGTTTTGGCGAATGCTTGAATGCTACGTTCATGGCAATACAATCAAGTATCTTAGAGTTCCAGATGAGGTAAGTTTTGATGTCATTTATTTAACAGCTATCAACTTAATGCTTTTGGTTACTTTCTGTCCCGAACTTTGTTCCATTCATACCGATTGGTTGAAATTAATAACAACCTGTGAGTCAAGTCTGGATTAATCGAAGTCTGATAACACCAACAGTGGTATCAAGAGAAAGTACATCCAAGGGAAGAAAACGCTGAAATATGGCGAACGAATTGAAGAAGCCAGAATCACCTAAGGTTAATCGACCCCAGGAAGGAAAGAAAACAACAAGTTCCTGTTACAGACTTGTAACCCTCGATTTCAGAGCAAGAAGAAAAAACCGAATTTTTGTTGAAATCTATAACGAACCAAAGCAGGAACATCACTAGAAGGTTGATTTTTGTGGCAGAGTTATTATCAATCAAAAGGAAATCAAGAGAAAGAAGGAGGATTCTTCTGTTGATAAATCACATCACCTACCTAAATTGGTATTTTCTTTTTTTTTTATTTTAATCTACTTAGTTTTTAATAGAAGTTGAACAGAAGAGTATCTGGGATTTGAAAAAAGTCTGAGATTAGGAAACTTTTTTATTCCTTCTTATTCAATTTACTTCATTTGCTGATTAGAAATACAACATTGTATAGTAAGAAAGAAAAAAACCTATATTTAAATGAAACCCCACCGTGCAAAGTAAGCATTAAGAAAAATACTAATTTGTCTTTTTATAAAAAAAGTAAGAGAAAACCCGTAAGTGTTTCACCCCGTTAGAGAAACCGTAGTGTTTCACCCCCGAAAATAAACCTTAGTGAATTCACATAAAGAAACATTTGTTTCGCAGCAAGAGTAAGAAACAGATCAAAAAGCAAGTAAGAAAATGATCACACAATCAAAACAATAAGAAAGTACGCAAGTTTAGAAAGCAAGCATAGAAGAAAGATTAAGTTTTGTATATATTTCTATTTTAAGGAACACAAATCATTTTTTAGATTAGAAAATACAAAACTAGAGAGTAATAGAAGTAAGAATCGAACCTTGTGGTTCATAAGCAAGTTAAAACCAAATCCTTATTGTTCATAGCAATTTCCGAACCTAAAGATTCAATAGCAAGAGGATCCATCAGGTTCATTTATCAGAAAGAAAGGAACAATAACCTTAGTCAAAGCAAGCAAGGTTAAAGCCCAAATTATCAACATTGGTTAGGGCGCGAAGGTTGATTAAGCAAGTTGTGACAACGTTCGTACGGGTAGCAAGTATGACTATAAATCAAGGTAATTTGGTAGCAAGTAGCCCAAACATCAATAAATCAGAATCAAATTTGAATCTAAGCAACAAGCAAGAGAAACTTCAAATTTTTCTATATAAGCACGGTACAGAAGCAAGCAATAAGTACACCAAGAAAGAAACTGGTGGCAAGCAAGAACAGCAAAAGCTGAGAAAAGCAGAAAATACAGCAACAGGATGCAAACGAAATGGAAAGACAAGAATAAAGACAAGAGCAAGAAGCACTTCTCATCTCAGAAGACGAAGAACCCACATTGCTAAGAGAAGTTAAGTGAAGGAAGACAAGATTGCCGTCTATAACATATACTGGGAGAATGTTTGAACCTTAATGTAAAAAGCAAAGTTAAGGGTATTTTAGTAATATTATGTTATTTAGTTAGAAAATCTGTAAACCCCAATTGTAATTGGGCTGGTCCAAAAGGTAACGGTATAAAACTTTAGTAATAGGTTACAGCAGATAGGAAAAGTTGTGTCATTTACATTATAGGTATATCGGTAATGCCTCTTCATCAAAGGGACTCAATTCACCTAGTATAAATAGGTAGGATTTCTGTAATCAACAACAATGATTCAATCGTTCAATATAATCAGTTTCTTTTGGTTACTTTCTGTCCCGAACCTTTGTTCCATTCATACCGATTGGTGAATAATAACAACCTGTGAAGTCTGATTATCGAAGTCTGATAAACACCAACAAAAAATGGGGAGACATAACAAATGTGGCAATGGTTAACTTGACACGTAGATGAACATCATCTCCGTAAAGTTATCTGTACCTAAAGGTACTTTTATTTGCAAGTAAAACAACTATATCTATATAAACGATCTTGTTTTTACACCATGATTTCATTCAATTTTGTAACATTTATTCATGTAGGATGGAGATAGGTTTTGGCGAATGCTTGAATGCTACGTTCATGGCAATACAATCAAGTATCTTAGAGTTCCAGATGAGGTAAGTTTTGATGTCATTTATTTAACAGCTATCAACTTAATGGCTATACTATCCTTTGATGTATCTTTGTTTTTTACACATGATATTTCTTTATTTAAGTTCCGAATGAGAACAGTTCGCATTGAGTAGAAAAATGTATTAGATGCTTGAGGTTGAAATATCAAAAGATATTAAACTAATTCACCAAGCAAAATAGAGCATTTGCAATTCTTGTATTGTTATCACTGCTATATGTATATAAGAGAATATAAACAAGGAAGCGCGGAAGAGATCCAAACTACAAACAAGAATACTTGCACAAAAATTAAACACAGTGATGGAATAAGTCAGTTTAGGATGTGGGATTCATTCAAATAACATTCTGGGAAATTGTCAACTTGCTTGACCCATCTGATATATGTTAGGCACATGTGACTTATTAGAGTTCAAATTATGGTAAGAAATGGCTACTTCTAGCTTTGCTCTACAACTAATTTAAATGAGTAAATAGGATCCGTTCAGGATATTGATATTCAACATGAGTCGTGAGCATATAATGGTCGTTATATTTAGATTTAGCTTTATAAGCAGATTATAGTGTACTCTCGTTACTAGATGCTATTAGTTTCTAGACATATGCATCAACCGAGGAATCAGACCTTCTATGAGCCTAATCTTTGCTATAATTCTAACTCTTCCGGTTTTGACCAACCTACACAGACATCCATCGATCAATCACCTCTTCAAGAAATGAGTATCCAAGATATGGAGGATCTAAAGCAGCATTATTTAGATAAAATGTTAAGTTTAAGTAATGACTTACAGATTAAAGATTATCATAATGAGAAAATAGATATTCATTTTAGAAGGGAATGTGAAAGTATGATTGATGAGCTTAAAGGTAAATTCAATGGAATGAGTATTGAGATTAATAAAAAGAAAGAGCTTCAGCATCTAGAGCAGGTGGCTAATCTTAGTACTTATCCTTCGTAACGTTTCAAATCTTTTTGCTATGATGACGATGATGACTATGATTACGAGGAGAGTACTATTCCTTTGAATGAAATTGTTTCTCAAATACCTCCGTCTATTGCAATCATACCCGTTTTACCGACTTTGGAGCCCGAGGACTCTTTCATCATGGGGAATGAGGATCTTAGCACTATTCCTAAAAAGGAATCGGACGAAGTAATAAAGTCTAGTGTTGAGGACTTTATTCCAATCCCAAGTGAATCTGAGGATACTTCCGAGAGTGATAGTGATTTGCCTTCATGTGATGATTTCTCTCCCATTAACGTTTATGAGGAAAAATCCGTGACTTTCTCTAACCCTCTCTTCAATTCAAATGATGACTTTACCTCTATTGATGACGAGTCACTATCCGATGAGGACGTTCCAAAAGATAATGTTAAAATTTACTTGAACCCTCTTTTCGAATTCGATGACAAATACTTCTCTAGTGACGTAAATCCTCTTTTTGATGAGGTGTTAGAGAACATCGAGAGTAAGGACTCTTATGTTTCTAACCTTGATGAGTCGGCTCTGCTTGTCACACCTATTTTCGATTTTAATGAGGATGAATGTTTCGACCCAGGCAACGACGTTGATGAGATTGAGTTTCTACTTCACCGTGATCCGTCTACTCATAAGATAAGCGTTGCTTCCATTCTCGAGGGGTTCTCCGATGAATCGCCTCTCGAAGAGAATGATGATTTATTTGATTTGGAATCTAAAAAGAATGAATGGAAGAAGATTTTGTACGATGCTCCAATTGATGATTTGATGACCAAGGACAAAGTTTTCGACCCCGGAATTCATGAGATAAATTTTTCTCTAACATATGTGAGATTACCCTTTGAGGATCACCTATCTGGTGTATTCTTCTCTTCCTCTCTCCTCCGGGAGTGAGGATATCATTTTTGACCCCGGCATCTCTGCTTTTCATTTTTCTTCTCTAGAACCGGTGGCATATAAATTTCTAATGGAAGTTTGCTCTTCCACTTATTTCGTCCCTAATATCACGATGATATGGGGTGAGTCAGGCTAGAGACTCGCACAAAAATAAGCGCTTCTCGGGAGGCAACCCGTGTCTGTTCTTCTTTCTATTTTCTTAATGAATAAGTGTGTGATTATATAGCCCTAGTGTGGGGGCGAGCCTAGTGTGCGGGGCGTGCTTCTTTTCTTTGTTTGTGTGTTGTTTTTGTTTTTCAGGATTCTATAAGATCATGAAGACCCGTGCTTGTTTTTAATCCTCCAATCACTGGGTCTCAGATCTTCATCATTTATATATCCTTGGAATCCTCAATCCTAATCATATGTGCATATTTGTTTCCTTTTTACACTTGGAATTTCAAGCATTTGCCTTTTCGTCCTTAAGTGTGGGGGTAATACCCGACATTTTTGAACATTAAGGTCAATGTTCGATTCTAAGTGTGAGGGGGGGATTTCTTTCGAATTATGATATTACCTGCCTGCTCGTTTGCCATACGCAACCCCATTTTGACCACAAATCTATGTTTATTTTTGCTATTTTCTATTTAAAAAATTCTTTATATATATTTTTATATATATATTATATATAATTATATATAATATATTATTTATTCTTTATATATATATAATAAATGCGTTTTGTTTTGACCGTGCGTGATTGACTAGTCCTGTAAGCGAGAACAAAGGAGATCCTGACTCGACCAGAGTGTTGATCTGGCTATTTCTTTAACTTTTTAGGCTAAGTTTTACAAGTTGTGCAAAAGATAAATGCTAAACAAGGATTAGTTGGATATCTTAAGAGCTCATAAGTGTAATTTGTGGCCTTTTCTCCCAGAAGCTTCTAACCGGATTAATAATAAGTGCTCTTTTCGAAATTAGACAAGTTAGTGGTTTAATACCCCTTAAAAGTCCGCTTAAAATCAACATTTTTAGACTATAAAAGCTTTATTAATGTAAATCGCTATATTGATAAATTTAGTCTTAGTTCAAATTTATACTTAAATTTTCTAAAAAGAAATTTTTTCTATATACCGTGATAAAGTATAAAGTATGAAAAGTGTTGCAAAAAAAAATAATAGTAATAATAATAATAAAAAAATAATATAAACCGAAGCCGAAATAAGACCACTGGACCATGGTCGGCTCGCATACCGATGTGGCAGTCGTTTAAAGGGTGGAGGTAATAATAAAAATAATGTTAATAATTGTTTGAGAAAGTGTTGTTGTTGAATAAATATAAGAAAATTTTCTTTTTCTAAAATTTAAATATGCTTTTGAACTAAGACCAGTATGCTTTAAGTTGTAGTCTTTCTAAGTGAAGTGTTTGTTTAACGGGAATTCTAAGAATTTTTGAAAACCGAAGGTCCGTGAGTTCCGATACTATTCTCTGTGGGGTGTCAAAAGCTTAGTCACCTAAGTCGATCTCGGCTGGGATGTGCTGAGAAGAAAGTCGCTACATGGAATGATCTCGCCTTCAACATCATAATTTTTGGAAGGAACGTTAAGCTTTTTATCAAACTTAGAGGGTCTAGAACTTTCTTAAAATGTCGATTGGATGGTCGAAATTAGAATTGAGCACATACACACTAATAAATAATAAACAATCGGGAGTGAAAAGTTAGTTTAGGCTTACACAAATTACAAATATGAGTAGTGTTAGCATTTTACACATACTTTTGCATAACGTTAAAAATTGTACAAACTTGGCTTAGGAATAGTAAAAAGAGGATGACGATATTTATCTCCTGGAGACACCCAGTTTGCGTGTTTCCCGTTCTATGAGCTTTGTATATATCTTCATAAATAAAGTCAAGCATAGCGGGTCATTAATAAAACATTATTCTATCTTTTAAGAAATAAGTGGTCAAAATGGGGGCGTTTTCGAAATAAATGATTTTTGAACCTTTTAATAGACATTTTCTGTTCTTGTTTGTATGTGAGGGGTCATAAGTTAAGGGGGGTTTAATTATTTATTTTCGGGCGTGTTTTATAAACATTGCGTGTGGGACCAGCAATGGCTTAGTGTGGAGGAATTTGATGTGTGCTAAAACACACATCATTTACCTCCCGGAAAACACTATTAATCAGACTAAAAACACTAAAATATGGAAAATTATATTGCAAAAATGTTGTATTGTGTTTTTATATCTTGTAGGTACTATGGATTGAAAACAAAGCAAAAACGGGAATTTTCGGGTTCGATTCGATCAAGTTTTCTCATTATTCATGACCAAGACGAAGTCGTTAATAATTCCCGAGCATGCCATTGAAAAGAGGATGAGATTTCGAGTTCAACGGTGCCTTCTTTGTTTGTTGGGCCGACCCGTAACCCATTTATATAGGCCGAGCCAGCCCATATTATTGCTAGCCCAAGTCAATGATTAAATTAACCAGCCCACACCATGACCCAACAGAAATATACGCAAGGCCCACCATGCCAAGCCCAAGTTGAATTCCATTATCTGATTCTAGAAATGCAAATTGAAATGGAGTAGCAGCAATACTCACGTGCCCTCCAAATAAAAGGAGTAACCTCACGTGAGGTTCCACTAGCATGAAATGGACTAATTAAAAGCTGACACGTGGTTATATTATTCACCAACTCTTAATTTGTACACGAGGTAATATGTCCAAGGCAAAGGTGCCTTCCAGGAAATTTCATGCTCAATCAAAAGGTCCAATATACCCCTAGATCTTGAACTTTAATTGGATGGCTCACTTAATGGACAAAATTGCCCTCACCAACTTTTGCTATATATCAAATGAAGACGCAACAGCGAAAAAAGAGAGTTTTAGTTGTAGTTTTTTAGAATACTCTCAAAAAAATATTTAGCTTATTTTTGTAACTTCTTTCAGCTTATTTACTTTTTGGTTCCAGTTTATTTGAGCTTATTGTACAAGATTTCTTAAGTTTATTAATGAAAGATGGGTTGAGTATTTGGCTTAATTTTTGCAACTTATTTCTTTCTATTATTTTTTTTCATTCGAATAGCTTATTAAATAAGCTAAACCTGATTAGCTTATTTGTTGTTTAAGCTCTTTCGTATATCTTATAGTCTTAACTATTTCTCCTCTTAAATCCTCTAGCTCGATTCGGTTCATAAGAAAAGTACAATGAGCTTAAGTGCTCGGCTTATTTATAAGCCTTGTTGCTTTTAAGTTCCGAGAGCTCCCTTGCTTTAGTTTAGCTTATTTTACAAAAAGTTCTTAAATGCATAAGCTTATTTGTTTCAAAATTAGTATGGATAGTTTATATTTCTAGCTTTTTTCGGTTCTACTTATTTTTCATTTGCCCGATTCGAACAATGAAAAAGGGGTGTGACGAGTTTGTATAAGACTCGGCTTAATATTAAGTCTTAGTCACCCTTTCATTTTCGAGAGCTTATGTTAGCTTCTTTCATGGTTTAAGTTTAATTGTTTGGCTTATTTGGTTTAGTTCGGTTTGTAAAAGAAAAATGTAGGAGGCACCGAACACCACCCATCTGGGTCGGTGGTTACAAATCCAAGGCTGATGTGTTTTTATTTTTTTGAGTTGTTGCATTCATTAGGAATTAAATAATTAATCATTTCTAAGTTTTATCATATTCTATTGTTTGTTTATTTTGAACTACTACAAAAGCACCATCTTTATTTTTATAAGAATCATTCTTGCACGTTTTTATTAATTTCGATTATATTAGTTGTTGAATGACTAGAAATTAGTTTAAGAATTATAATATATCTTGATTCCATCTGTTTGTTTTGTTTCTGGAAAAATTAAAGGAAGTAGTAGTGATTTTTAAATCAAACGTTTTTTTACCTTTTATTAAATTCATTTCAATATCAAATTATTTTACAAAAAAAAGCAGATTTAGATATTTTTATAGTAAGTTTATAAAAAAGATTTAAAAGTTTAATTTAGTTTATTAAGATTTGTCTTAACTTTACTTGTTTTGTGATGACGAATTCGGTTCAACTCTTTAGGCATGGAGCTTAAGGGTCTAATAAGCTAGTTAAATATTTTAAGTTTAAAGCTTTAAGCTCTTAAACTTATTTATTTTGATAGATTATTAGATCGGGTGGTTTTATATCCATTTGCGGTTCTTCGACTCGGTTTTATTTCTTATCTCTTTTCAATTCATTAGTCTAGATTTATTTAATTTGTTCTTATTTGCTTATTTGATTAATATGCTTAGTGAGTAGATTTTCTTTTATGCTTGTTAAGTGTTAAATTGTTTAGTGAATTAAGTGTGATTATAAAAGTGAAAAATATTGATTAGTGATCTTTATATATTACTTAGATTATTGTTTTGGTTATTCGAGTGGGCAAAAGCCGTAAGAATGATTAGACATTAATTTAGTAATCGATATCTCAATAAATGTTGTTTTCAATATAAGCCAACGTTGTGAGAAGATAATTTATTAGAGAGATATTGGTTCATCAATAAGGACTTAATTAATTAAATCACACTTAAGGATCTAAACGAGTCACTTAGCAAGCATATCCTTTTTATATATATTTCTTCATTCGATTGCTTTGCTTATTTGTTCATTAGTATAATCTAGTTTAGTATTATTTTTAGTTTTAAATCAAAAATCAAAACTAAAATATAATCAAGCTTTATACTTAAAAACAATAACGTGGTTTTCAATTCATCTCTCGTTGGGACACGACATCCGAAGGATAAACTATTACTTTTCCTAAAGTAAATTTTCATATCTATACGGAAAACTCTCTATACTATTACTTATTTGATATTTTGGGATATATTTTATATATAGACTATTATAGTCAAATCAGTGAGATAGATTAGAAATGGTAGATAATGAAGTTTTGAAGAGGAAGAAGAAGATACTTCTAAAATATTAGGAAAGTGGGTACAACCGTAGATGATATAATAAATTATATATCTACTTTAATAGGAGTACAAACTTATTCCCTATGTAGCTAAACTTTTATATATGTAGTTTTTAGTTTTCTTTTGTTACGGTAGAAAAAAGGTTCCAAATTTCATTTTCATTCTTTAAGCCAATATATGTTAAGATCTTTAGAAAAATTATCTATTCTGTTGTTACAAAAAGATGAGAAGAGTCGTCCAGGTATAGTCAAATCTTTCCTTATATCCATTCTATATGAGAGCATCAGATATCTTAGCTATGTAATTATAATTTTAATTTCGTGTATTGCAATTGCAGATAGGAAACCTCCTGTAGTGGGACGTGGCAGGGGAAGAGGTAGAGAGGATGGCACCAGTGGGCGACTTGCAAAAGAAGGAAATGGTAGAGGAGGTCGGGGCAGGGGCGGGCCTGGTGGCAGGATTGGTGGGGCCAAAGGTACTTAAATCAAAATTATTATTAATTTCTTTCCTTTTTCTAATAAATCGTATTGAAGCTAGTCTTTACACAGAGCGGTGTGGTTCTTGTTACAGGTGGAGGGCGTGGACGGTATTAACAAGTAGAGGTCTAAAACAACTATCGGGTGCTGCTTTTGCCATTATTTTAGAAGGCGTATAGCAGACCTAGCTATGTTATGCAGTTGAATTTGGAAGAGCCATTTTCAATGCTCGGTAACTTGTTTCTAGCTTGTTAAAAATGCTCCTTTTTTGGATGGGGTGAGCAAGCCTTTTGGTTATTTAAGACAGAAAATTTTAACTTCTGCTTAAAAAGTTTATTTGGTTGAAAGAGATCATTCTCGTACTTGACACAATTTATACACATGCAATATTTCAATAACCTATGGATTTGCATAGTAATATTTCTATCTTAAGCAGGTTTAGTGTTTAGCTATGGCTTGATAGATAGTTGGCAAATGGTTTTGTTAGTGCAAATATTACGATATTTAATCTATACGATCTCTTTATGTTTTGGTGATGACAAACATGTAACTTGTAATACATAACGTAAAGTACGCAAGTTACTCGTAATCACAAATCATCAATGCATACATGCATCAACAACACTCGATGTCTCAAGTCTGCATCAACACCGACATTTGTTTGCACCCGACGTAAATCACGTAAGGTATGTACAAACAAATTAAACTTGTAGGATGATCAAAGAAAAATATTTTTTTCTTAACCATTACATTTCTACAAAAGTATTTTTCACAAAAATAAATAAACACAAAATACTTTTTAATAAAAGAAATGTTTTATTTAAATATAAAATTTGAAATCTGGTTTTCCCCCCAAAATAGAAGCTTCTATACCAGATACAACCTTCCCCACAAAAAGACAGAAAGGGAGCAGAGTCTAGGCGGCGGCCCCCTTATAGGCCTGGCGGCCCCCTTATATATAAGGGACCGCCGGGACCGCCGTTGACAGACTGGCAGTTTTCAGCTCCTATAAATAGTGGATCACCTCCAACCATTTGAACAACCCTTTTGCACGAATTTCTCTCAGTTCTTTCTCTCTCTAGATCTCACTAAATCTCTCTAAATCTTTGATCATTTAACTTGTTTAATCTTGTTTAAATGTGATCCAATCTTCTACTCTTTCCTTCTTCCCTCAAGTGCAAGAGAAGAACTTCGGCCATCTTCAAGATCCGAAGTTATGTAGTCTAGTTAGTCCATTTGTAACATTTGTTACATATAGATCGAGTCCATGTCTTCTGATCTTTAGTAGTGTGTGGATCCAAATGATGTATATATTTGGATGAGTTGATTGTGGGTTGGTTAGTATTTTAGGCCTTAAAATACATTGGTGAAGTGGTAGATTAGTTCTAGCTAAGATTAGGACTCGACATTTAGCTTAGTGTCGGAAAATAATGTAAGCGACGCGGTTTATGTGTTTAGGCCATAAAACACAAGGTTTGTTATGTTGGGCCATAAAACATAACGGGTTTGGTTGTACCCGAAGAAAGGATACTCGAATCTAGCTAGTGTCGGAAACATAACTTGTAAGCATTGGTGATATAAGGTTTTCTCCGCCGAAAGGGAGCTTGTTAATTAGTGAAGTAACTCTCGAGTTGGACACTCAAGGAGTGGAGTAGGGCGAAGAGGAGCTTTGTGACCAAACCACTATAAATCATCGTAACGGTTTGCATTTTCTTTACCTTTCTCTTTACTTTATCTTTACATTTATCGCTGTACTATTACACCTTGCATTTTGCTTTGATTGTTGTGAATTTAGTGTCTATGTTGTGTTAGTCATGGTTGTGTAGCTCTTTGTAGTAAACATTGGGAGGGTGGATATATTAGGTAGGAATCTGCACTAGTTATGTAAATCCATTATCGGGACACTTCTTCATTTGAGTTCAAACTTGATTGGTGATTTGATAACAAAAGAAATCTAGTCTACAAACCTCTTCTAGAGGCGATCCCTTTAAATAGGGTGGCCCCCCTTATGTATCTAGGCGGGCCCCCATATATTTTATGGGACCGCGGCAGAGCCACTCCAGACAAGCGGACCCCATCACCCCTCACCCACACTCTTCAAGAGCTCTCTCCAGAGGTGGAGATTACAGAGCACTACACCATGAGATAACCCGAGCAGAGAGTGATGTTGTTCTCCTCAACCGACCCCAGAGAGTGATGTAATTCTTGATCTTAAAGTTTTTAAACTTCTTTTATTCGCGTATTACAGAGGAAACGTATTCAACCCCCCCCCCTCTACAGTTTCCACAAAGTGATTTCTCCCTTGGATTAATGGTGGAATGAATTGATTTCTTCTGATTTTAGAAGCCCTAGTCGTTCCCTTAGATTTCTATGTGAAAGAATGATACGAATGAGCAGGGTCTTGGGCCCTATTTATATTTCTCAATTCAACTACGGCGTGTGTCGGGTAATGAGAAATAGCATAGTGTGCGGATGTAGACTTTCCAAACGGTAGCTTCGGATAACTACAATGTAGTTATAAGTACCAACTACGTCGTAGTTGTGACTAGATACGGCCTTCTAGCTGACTCATGATAACTACAACATAGTTCCAATGAGGCAACTACGCCGTAGTTTCTTCTGAGCTTGATAATGTCTTGTTATTAACTACGGACGTGTTATAGTGGCAAAACTAGCATTGTTCTTCTAGTCATCAACACCTGATTTTCGTAATTGATCTAATTTCCGTGTCTTTCCGCTCCAAAACTCGTAATTTCCTAAAAATGAAATATACAGTAATTAAGTACCTATTTCAAGCAAATTTACAACAATTACGAGCATTTTGATAGGGATTTTGATATGAAAAAGTATGAACTATTTTATGTTATCATTTTTCCGTATTGTGTTGCAAAGAAAGTTTAAGAGAAATACAGTATTCCTCAAGTTTTGCAAAATGTTTCGAAAGCTCGTTAAATGGCTGTTTTGATTCTTGTTGATTTAAAAGCTCAATTTCAAGATTATTACAACTTGCAAAATTATCAACTCTATTCAAAGAACACAAAAAAGTACACATAATATCACAAGATATATTATCTTCCAAGAGTCGATTGTTGTTGATTAGAAGTTGTTTCTTTTCAATCTTAAAATTTTTCTTTTCTACAGTACACTAGTAAACCTCATTTTCCATTTGTGTAAAAATTGCTTTCATTTCATGAACTTCTTTATAAAGACCCATTTCAAAAAGTTTCAAGGATTCTCTAAGGTTTATGAGAAATGGTATGACGTCTTCTTCGAAAGCCCCTATTATATGCATTACTCCCTAATTTCCCACTTAAACACCTAAAAGAACAGTTCTCTTTTTTATGCAAGCATCAAATTTATCAAGATGATCTTTAGCCTTTTGAAAATTCTCTTTTACCTTACTGGTTGTTGGAAGTTGTTTAAGAAAGACTTTTATGTGTGTTGATTATACAACTGACACAAATGGAATTGGTTTTGATACTGGTGATCAGTAGACCTGTTCTGCTGACAACTGTTTTTGTGGACCAAAATACTCATAGAGTTAATTCAGTTTCGCATAATCAATCGGTTTATCATCATTTTCTTTTTTGTTTATCTTCATTTTTAACTGATTTCTCATTCAGAATTAACAGTGTTTCTTCAGCAATCACACTAGAGAAATCGAATAATGTTTCTTGGTTAAGGCATTGGCCACTTAGAGATTCTTGTTGTTATCTGTTGAGTCTTCCTTTAGATACAAAGGTTTTGTATAACAATAGCATTTTTTTGAGTGTATCATAAAAAACTTGAGGTTTGGTTAACATATGCATTGTTTGAACAGTTTGACCCATTTTGTAAACAATATTTTGAAGTTTTTTTGTTTTCTTTTTCCAAAACCAAAATTTCATCGAATGTATTGCTTGTTTATCATATTGACTTGATTTTTGAATGTTTCAAAGTTGTTTTTCAGAGAAGAACTGCATGTTAGGCTAGAACTCAAACCGCAATTAAATTAAATCAAATTGTTGTCTTGGAACAATTACTTATTTTTCTAAAAGCTTTCACTTTTTCATTACGATCATTATTCCTCGCATTTAAGAATCTAAATGCTCGTCTCTTTGTGTGAAAAAATGTTTAGAATTTTGTCTTTCTTCTAAAACTTAGACTTTTTCTTTGTATCGTTCAAGCTCACTGGTTAATGATTCATTAACACTTTAGTCTCTTGATTTACCATATTACATTGTTTCACTTGGCATTTCATTTGTTTGATTATAGATAATATCATAGCATTATCTTATTCATGAGGAGGAACATATTGAGCATCATCGTTCTCAAAAGTGACCATATATCAACATAAGAGATAACATTGTTGTCACTCGTAAGTTCATATGAAATCATCATTAGAAAGACAGATGTTCAATATAAATCGTCTCTTAAAAAACAGAATTAAGCACATCATTCTTATGATAAGTGTCACAATGTGGTACCTTAGAGAGTATGTCTGAATCATAAGTTGGACCAACTATGTCTCCATTTATTGAATCTGCATGAGAAAGACTTGCCATGAAGAATGCACTAGTTGTAGCTTCGTCATCACATTTGATAATTGCTTCTACCTTGGTTCTGCCTTAAAAATTTGATGTTTGATGTGTGTAGCTAAAGATCATCACATTCATCCGATGTTTCCAACCCTATCAGCCAAAAAATCTTGTTGCTCTTCTTGCAAAACAACTTCAGCTTCTTGTGCTTGAGCAAGTAACATTTTCTCTTTAAACTATTCAGAGTCTTTCACCCTTTTCTTTGCAGTACACTTATAACACCCCGTGTTTTAAGGTCATTTACGATGTCAAGAAATTCACTAATTATTTTTAGTAGTGTACGCGTTTGCTTTTAAATCGTAATCGTTAAGTTAAATCGCGTAAGCTAAAAATTATCATTCAATGTAAACGGGCGTCAAACATTAATTTTGTTTTTATACATCCAGGAAGAACAACTTTTGTAATTTAATGATTTGGAGGATAAATTATTAACTTTGACATTTTTATTTTTATTGGTTACGTAAAGTGTTTACGTTTCGCGATAAAATACGTTTAGGCATTCCCGGAACCACCAAAACTTTTCTACGCTTCAACAAATACCCACAATTATACCCAATACTCAAAATTTATAAAATATCATCACATATACGTCTATGTGGTCGGATATGGAAGGATAGATATAAAGAAAATATCTAGCTAAACACCTTTCCTTGTTTTCATGGGATAACATCCATTTTAGGAAATCAAGGACTCATATCTTCCAAGTCTTGACCAACTATCCCTAGAAATCCTCCCATTGTCTAGCATAGTCTTTCATGAACCTAGACTTGATCTCAGCTAGGTCCTTGATGTATATAATTCCTTAAGCTATTTAAGTAAATCACACTATCATTTACTTTAGGTGTAAATAATAATTCCTCCTCTCTTATTTTCTATTCTTATATGCCACGGCCCGAATAACACATATAAATCATGCCATACAAATTTTAATTGCAACAAATTTCCAAGTGTTCCTACATCATATCTAAGATAACCTAAGGTGTTTAGAAGGTTTGGTTTAAGGTTTACAAGTGTTAAACAAGAAAGGTTTAAGATTAGGGTTTTGTTGAAATTAGGGTTTTCAAGGTGTTGAAAGCTAGGGTTTGTTTGCTAAACAAGGGTTTAGATCTTGTTTTTCAGCATTTCATCATGCATCATAATGGTTATCTAAAAAGCCGCCACCTTAATCCTCTATACATTTGTGCATTTTATGTGTATATAATGGTTATATAGTTAATCCAACCATCTCGGAAAGTATTCAACTTGTATAATGTTGTTTTACACGGTGGTCGCTCTGCGCGCTCTGGTAAACTTTTACTTTGGATATAATGGATGGTTCAATAATCAATATTATAAATAGAAGTAGAAGTATGTACATGTGTGGTTTATATATAAAAAGTATATATAAACAAGTTACCTTTCAGTATATTATATAATAAGTTTTGGACAAAATAAGTATTTAGATATGGATTTGTGATTCTTGGGGACATATTTTGGACATATGAAGGGACTAAGGACCATAAGCATGTATGATACATGCTACATATGGTTGTAAAGGACGTGTAATAAAGTGGATAAACTAGAAGTTACAAAAACCAAGGTAAAACCTCGCTTTTAGTAACAAAATATAATCAAAGGGTATGATCAAAATTCCGATTTTTAAATACTTTATTTTATTATTTTATAAAATAACTCCATGTCCAAAGGACGTTAATTAAACGCGTTTATAAAATAAATTTTATAAAAACAAATTACTATTCACATCTAATGAAAATGTATACATGTTTTTATCAGTTAGTATATGATTTTAGGATTTCAAAACAATAAGGATCATAATTTTTGGATTAATAACGAAGGAGTTATGTATTTTTCACGATTACGACAATAAATACTTTTATAAAACTAATTTTATAAAAGTTACTGTTCATCTCAGACATGAACATTTTGAAAACATCATTTATTTGATAAAACTTTTAATTACGAAGACGTGCTCGAAAGAATCACTAAAATCGGATCTAAAACGAATAAGATACGACATTTACGGGTTTTACGTTAATTAAAGTTATAAAAATAAGCTTATAACTGTTATGAACAGTAAAAATCACTGTTCACCAGGGGATTTCAAAATATGAAAATGTAATATTTTGATACATCGACTTAATACGAGAACATGGACGTAAGAAACATCCCAAACGGGCTTAAAACGAGAAAGATACGCACTATTTTATACTTGTGCACTATTTCCTGACGTGAATAGTGTTGGTTCGTTTTTAATATAAATTTTTGCGAAACATTTTAGAATCATTTATATAATATTTATACATGTCCTAAACTTTATAAATATTATTTTACAAAGACAATTGAATTATTTATTCGATTATACGAGAACAAACACACGGATAATATTTATCAAAAGCAATTTAAATATTATTTCACAAACTCAATTAGATGGTGATGTAGTTATATAGAATTATATATTGTAGTAGTTATTCAAAGTACTTAGTACTCATACTACCTATAATTGATTAGGTTGCATTCGAGCGTAATTGTGAGGCATTTTCTGTTGTAATTTACATTGTTAAACTCATCCACTCGAGGTGAGTTCATAGCCCCACGTTTACATTTTATAATGATTTATAAGTTTTGGGGTGAGAACATGCTTTGTTTTATAATTGGACGCAAGTTAACATTTCATATTTAAACTGATTACGTGTTTGCCTAAGTAGCGATGACCCAATGTGCCCAATATCATGAACTGTAAATCACTTGGAGGGTGAGCGCGAATGTTATAAATAGATCTATTTAGGGGTGACGCCCCGTTCAGGTGATTAGCTATCACTGGCTTCGAAACTTCCGAGCCAACGAACGTATACCATGTCGGATTTGGGATGTTCTGGGTTAGAACATCATTATGGGCAATGTAGGCAATTTATATTGCAATTCATTTATGTCGAACTTCAGTGTCATGAGCTTAGAGAAACGTAATTACATTTTTGTGATGCTTACATTTAATGTATTATCACGAAGGAATCTTGTTGTCCTACACTTATATAATTCACAAACCTATGAATTCACCAACATTATTGTTGACGTTTTAAAGCATGTTTTTCTCAGGAGGTCAATAAGGCACGAGGTGCAAGGGATACATTGGTGGTCGTTATTTTGGAAGTCATTTGCATTAAAGATTTGGTTGCATTATATTTTGGAGAAGCATTTGTTATGAACTAGAATCTTTGTATAATTTAACAACGAATAAGTAAAGCTTCGGGCTTTTGTATCAAACATTTTGCTAAATCCAACGTATCGGTTTTAAACGACACTTTTAAAGGTCATTCTTATATATCTTGTGATATTGATCTATGAAGTACCACCCCCAACCCATATTCCGCTACGACCCAATTTGGGGGTGTTATAGATTGGTATCAGAGCCAAGGTTATAGAGAACCAGGTCAAATGTATTTGCTGGACTATAACCGTTTTCAAACATTGCATTCATACAAAAGGGGTTTTCACGTCACATACATACACTAGTTGTTTGCATTAGTTAGTTTTACTAGATGCTTACATGATTCATATACATGTTTATGTTATAGTACGTACGTTACTATGAGGGTATTATGGATGTATACAAAGATGAGTTTGCATTCTTTCGCACATACTCTACAATTATTTATATAAAGGTTATTTATATAAATATGAGAACATTTCTTTAGGCAAGGTAGTACTGTAAGCTCTTCGTAGGTCTTAAACGCTACCTAAACATTTAACTATCGAATATGATATCTTACCATCATTCATTTATGCCATGAGCGCATATTCATATTTACCATACCAGTCTTATATAATATACTTATATAAGTTAAGTTTTGCTCATTGTAAGCAGTCATGTTTTCATCATCGACGGTTACCTACGCGCCTGTCTATATTAATTCCGAGCCATGGAGATTCCAGTGAGTTTTTGATGAGGAGATAGAGGCACCAATGGAGGATCAGCCTCTACCTGCTGATGCCTCACCTACAGCCCTATCACCGGGCTACATTGTTGACTTCGATCCAGAGGAGGATGAGGAGGACCCTAAGGAGAATCCTGCTGACTATCCTGCCGATAGAGGATACAATGATGATAATGAGTCATCTGATGATGACGACGATGATGATGATGTTGAGAAGGATGAGGAGGACGAGGAGGAGGATTCGCAATGCTTGGATTTTTTCTTCTTCTAAGCCGAAAAAGGCGAATATTTGGGACTCCGTAGTCCATAAATCTTTCTTGTGGATTTCATCTAGAAACCCTAAGTTTAGATTTAGATGGATAGATTGGCTTAGAAATCCTATTGATACTCATATGTAATTGTTTTCTTTGCTAGCTATTGCTAGCTTGCTTCTAATATAATGCCGCCGTTCAAAAAAAAAATGGTCGCCACTTAAAGTGTTAAGATGTTTGTTATTCAAAGCTAATGTTTTTACTTAAAAAATTTATAAAAAAAAAAAAGTAAAAAAGAATTTTGACGATTTCAAATCCTAGTTAGATCTTATAATTAACCTATTTTATTGAAAAAAAGAGAAAAAAACAGATTAGCTACCCGCTAAACAAGGCCGTTTTTTACTCTCGCTTGTTGTAAAATGTTTTATTTGCCAATTGGGGGTTTCATTTTTAGATGAAAATTTAATTTTTTGTTCTCCTTATCAGCTCAAAATTTATAAGTTGATAATTATTGTGGCACAATAGTAGAAAGAAAAAAATAGCTACATAAAACTCGAAAAATATCAACTTAGATACATTTTTAGATAGACTCTCGTTGCCACTCAATCGATCAATCTAGTGGTGACTTATGTCTTATCTAATTATAAAAAGACTATATTATAGACTCACGATTTCGTGGGTTGCAATAAAATATGATATCGAACTTATATCTTCAAGAAAAAAAGTCTCATAATTTTAAAATCGTGTTTTCTTGATTTTGATATTAGACTTGCACAATTCATGGGTTGTCATAAAGAAACTTGAAATATCAAATCGTAACATACCTTGTGCACAACTAGAAGTATTAAGTCGTAATTCGTGGGTTGTCATAAAGAAACCATAGGTCACAAAAATGCTTGAGAGTAGTAGCACTTATGAAATGCTCACAAACTAATTGATTATGTGTCGAAGACTCGTCTCATACACTTTTTAAAGATATTAGTAACTATTGAGAGATTTCTCGTAGTTCGACTAAAATTCATCCTATTGATTATTGAAAAGCATATACCAAAAATGTGAACGATCAATGAAGTGATAACAATGAATAAATTACTAATTGTCATTTATAATATAAAATTTAAGGAGTGTTAATAGATTAATAGGGAGATCTAAAATTGTGGTTAATTTCATGCTTAAATATAGATGTCAACATCTTGTTAGTTGGAGCCAAAAGACTCGTTATTTTACAAACAAATAAAACATTAACATACAGTTTTAGGCATGAAATTAATCAAATCTATATTGCTCCCGATCATTTCTTATAAATTTTTTCTAAAACGACAATTTTTAACTAAATATCGCAATATTTATATCACAAAATATCTCACATAATTGAGATGGTGAACATTTGCAAACCAACAACATGATTAAAAGATTATAACGAAACGTATCAAAATAATATTAAATCTATCAAACATTGAATGAATGCAAAAATGATGAACATATACAAAGCATCTTATGGAAAAAAATCTAACAAACTTGATACGCAAATTAAAAAATATTTTAAAACTATTTTGCTAGTATTTCAAACTTGATATCCAAATTGTCAATATTAAACCACTAGCTTTAGTAAATTAATAGACATCTAAATATTACCTAGGGGTGTTCACGGGGCGGTTCGGTTCGGTTAGTTGGAAGATTTAAACTATCCGTCGAGGGGCGGGTAATTAATTTTACTATCCGTCGCCGAACCGTACTAGGCGGGTAACCGGACATGCGGGTTCCCTAAGTGAGCGGTTTTACCGCGGTCTCGGGTCACGGTAACCGTTTTGACGTTTAATAGGAGTTAACCGTATAAAAAATAACCTACGTCTAGACAATTAAATGTATTTATAGTAAAATTAAATGACGTTGAATTTAAAAGTCATATAAAACTTAAGTATTTCGTTACAATAATTGCATTCAAATATTCATATATAACTTATTAACAAAAAATATTACTCGACGTTATAGATTACGATCACATTAATCAATTTTCACACATAGATTTTTACAAATGTTTTACTTTACATGCGGAAAAAGTCGTGTATACAATAAACGTATTGCAATAATAGGTTAATACTTGTCAATTATTTGAATATTAGTTAGAAATATCATGTACTAATATGCAGGGTTCGGTTTGGTTAACGCGGATATCTAAAGTAAAAACCGGAAACCAAACCATTATAAGCGGGGTTTTTTCGGTTGCGGTTTTTCGGTTTTTCAGTTTCTTCGGTTTCGGGTTTTTTTCGGTTGGAATTGAGCGTTCGGCTCCGGTTCGTCGGTTTCACGGTTTTTTTGAACACCCTAATATTACCCGACATATAAAAGGATTTATGAAAGTTGTACATTTATTGTTCGTTAAAACATAATTTTGTTGAAAGATGAATTTGATACTTTTAATAAATTCAAGGGGTGATTGATGTGAATTAAGGAAAACGTTGTAAACTTCAAAATTCAAAATGCTTTGGAATTTCAGCCAAACGAAGCAATATGACGTCATAAAATATGTAAATGGAATTCAAAAATGTTTTGATTTATTAAAGATATATAGATAGATATAAGGCCTATAACAAACTAAAATGGACTTGAACTATACACGTAGTGTTATTATGAAAGATTTATGTTCCAGGTTTACTGTAGCTAACTCCTTTATTGTTTTTATGAAATAATCGACAACAACACCTTATTATATTATAAATATACACATTAGCCGACTAATCCACTGTCGTTTTGACAGTGGGCCACCTGCTACAGTAACGGGCTCTCATTTTGGGCCAGCCCGATTTTAGTTTTTTTTTTTTAATTTTTTTTAAAAAAAAATAAAAATTTGTATGCACAAAGTAGGAGAGAAAAAAAATATTACAAAAGTTCCGATTTATTCAGATAAAAAAAATACACGCGGAAACATCTTCGATACCTAATAACTTTAAAATAATCGATATGGTCACAAACGTACAACCCATTATATTAAAAAAAACCCATATAGCAAAAAAAAACAACACTTTAAACATGAGGCCCAACACATAAGCCATATAAAAAAAATTATTACTAATATACACATTTGTCGACAAACTAGCCTAAAATTCGCATAAAATGTGGCTCAAAATCTGGCCCAAAGTAAAAAAAAAAAAACTAGCCCAAAATTAGCCTGAAATCTGGCCCAAAGTAAAAAAAATACAAAACGGTCTCTCAACTTTTAACTATTTTACGGCTTTTTTACATAAAAAATCCCGTAACAAAATTACAAAAAGAAAAACACAGTCAAGTTTTTTATTGTTCACTAACGTTTTTTACATTAATCGGCCCTAATAAAAAGATTCGAACCGTCCCAAAAAAGAAAATATTCGGGGAAAGATAACCCGTCCAAACACAAAAAAAAAATTCCCGGAATGTTTACAAAATAATGGAAATATCCGGGAAAAAATTAGCCAAAAAAAAAAACTCATCCCAAAATAGCCTAAAATCTGGCCCAAAGTAAAAAAAATACAAAACGGACCCTCACCTTTTAACTATTTACGATTTTCTTACACAAAAATTCCCGTAAAAAAATTTACAAAACCGTCCCAAAAAAAGAAAATATTCGGGAAAAAATTAGCCCGTCCCAACGCAAATTTTTTTCCCCGAATCATACAAAAAAGAAAATATTAAAAATTAGCCCCGCCATAACGCATCGCCAAAAAAAACCCCGAAACGTAAAAAAAAATTATTCGGGAAAAAATTAGCCCCGCCGCAACGCGCGGGTTCTTTTGCTTGTTTACAAAACAAAGAGTAACAATTAACAATTATTGTCTTCATGAAAACAATCTAATAAAAGATATAGATACACCGTACGGTTATAATATTATATTCCTTCCGTCCCAAAATAAGTATCTAGTTTGACTTTTCAGAATCAAATTGGTTCAACTTTGACCTTAAATATTTTTTTTATGTTATACATAATACTTGATAAAATTATGCCAATGAAAATATACTTAAAACCCAATTCACCTATATATTTTGCATCAAGTATTATATAACACATAAACATAAGTAAGGTCAAAGTTGAATCATTTGACACTTATTTTGGAACTGAGGAAGTATATATTTAGAAAAGTTCAATTACGGGGTATTTTTATATTCAATTCTAAGTATTACAAGTATCATTCTTTTTCATGCAAAACAATTTAATACACTACATTTTATTTTATTTTCTATATAAAAGATCTTTAATCAAGTTAAACAATGATAGGGTTTGTTATAAAACTAAAGATGTTTTTTCACTTTTTTGTTTCCAAACAAAATTTATTTTAAATGTGAGTCCTAAAAGCTGGACTTTGAGTACTTTATATTTTGTTACAATTTTTTGTTTCCAATAACATCTACGTGGTCCAGGTTTACATGACTTTAGATTACACTGTTATTGAAGAATTGAAATAACATTTCAAACAAAAAGTCTTTGATGGCGTTTGGAGGGCAACCTAATGAAATTATGTCTCAAACATTGGATTTCTTTCTCATTTTCAAGATAGATTCGCTAAACCTTCGGAGAGGCGTGCTAATATTGATATGAGATTTCCGAAAACCATTTCTGAAGATCAAAGTCAGGACCTCGAGCGAGAAGTTTCTAAACAGGAGATTAAAACGGCTGTTTGGGGCTGTGGCACAGACAAATCCCCGGGCCCTGGACGGGTTTTCTTTTGGCTTTTATCGGCATTTTTGGCCTGTTATTGAGCACGATGTTTATATGGCTGTAAATCATTTCTTCATTCATGGAGAAATTCCTCCTGGTTGTAACTCATCATTTATAGCTTTGATCCCAAAAGTCCCGGACGCTAACTTGGTCAAGGACTTTAGACCTATTAGCCTCATTGGAAGTATCTACAAGATCATTGCCAAGATTTTGTCTAACAGGCTTGTTAATGTTTTGGGGGACATTGTTAATGAAGTGCAATCTGCATTTATCGCCGAAAGACAAATGTTAGACGGTCCGTTTATTCTTAATGAGATTCTCCAGTGGTGTACCAAAAAGAAGAAGAAAACTCTAATTTTTAAGGTCGATTTTGAAAAGGCCTTCGATTCGATTAGATGGGATTTTTTAGATGATGTTCTTAAAGAGTTCGGTTTCAGGTGTAAATGGCGTAACTGGATTCAAAGTTGCCTAACTTCTTCTAAGGGTTCTATTCTTGTCAATGGATGTCCTACGAATGAGTTCCAATTCTATAAAGGGTTGAAACAAGGCGATCCTTTATCCCCCTTCCTCTTTATCCTCGTGATGGAGAGCCTTCATTTATCTTTTCAAAGGATCGTAAACGCGGGGATGTTTAAAGGTATTGTGTTAGATCAATCTTTATGTCTTTCGCATATGTTCTATGCGGATGATGCTATTTTCTTAGGGGAGTGGAGTGACGGTAATATCTCCACTTTGATTCACGTTTTGAAATGCTTTTTTCATGCTTCGGGCCTTAAGATTAACTTGAACAAAAGTAAGATAATGGGGATTAATGTGGAAAGTGCTCAGGTCATCCAAGCGGCTGCAAAGTTAGGATGTCTCGTTCTTAAGTGTCCTTTCTACTATCTTGGGACTAGAGTGGGTGTTCTATGACACGTGTTCAAGCATGGCAAAAGATAGTTAAAAAAGTGAAGTCTCGGCTTTCCAAATGGATATCCAAAACTTTATCTATTGGTGGTCGTTTAACTTTGTTGAAATCGGTTTTAGGATTTATTCCAGTCTTTCACATGTCTATTTTCAAAGTTCCTTCAAAGGTGCTTCATATCTTGGAGTCTATTAGAAAGTCATATTCTTTAATGGCCATGATCCGGTAGTAACAAAGGCTTCTTAGTTAAATAAACAAATGTTTTTGACAGACAAAATAAACGAGGCGTGCTATGCGTGTCTAGCTTGTTTGGCTTTAAATAGAGGCTTGAAGATTAATTGGTTTGGAAGTTTTCTCTCGCCAAAAGAAACTCTCTTTGGACTAAAGTTATTGTGTCATATTCCACGGTGTGGTGTAAAATTCATGTCAGGAATGGACTTCTACTGGCAAATTCATGTGGCTTTCGATTATTGAGGAAGTTCAATCTCTCCAAAAAAAGGTATGTACGTTTTTGATTATCTGACTCATAAGATGGGAAACGGGAGTCCCACCAAATTCAGGTTGGATCATTGGCATATATGTGCATTTTTAAAGACATTTTTCCCCAAATATACGCGCTTTGAATCCTCAATAGGATGGGTTTACCGATAGTTTCCAAGATAGGCGACACGATTTGTCAGCTCTTCTCCGTCGAATCCTAGAGGGTACGAGCAAAATCAAATTCGACAGCTTTGGTAAAATGGTTTCGGTTCTCGTCACTACTGTACCTTCGGGCTACAGAAGAATTGAAATCTGGAGAGTACGGTATATTTTCGGTGCCACCATGCGTCGAAGACGTATCGATGAGATATGCCTTTCCGAATATTGGATAAAAACTAGATGGGAAAATTGTGTCCCGATAAAAATCAACGTTCTTAGCCTGGAAAATCAAGACCGAGCATTTTACCCACTCGGATCAACATTCCTCGTGAGAGTATTGAACATTCAGGATAGTCGTCTCCATTTAGATAATGCTATTGATTCAGACGGACCATTTGTCTTTAGGTTGGATTGTTCGGGACAATGCTAAAAGGTTTGAGCTGGTGAAATTTGGATCACGCAAACTTGAACTCAATGGCAGACTAGAAATCTTGGCTTTTCAACTTCGTAAGATCCAAACATCAACAAGATGTTCGAAAGTAGGAGTCTTGGGTACTACCCATGGTGTTACGTTTGGATCTATCGAAACAAGCTTCTAAATGACGAGAATAAAACCTTCGAAGTCGATACTTATTGATTATGTCATGCTAGTTCCTTTTTTATTGTGTCAGTATAGACTAAAGCCGAACGTTCGGATGGCACGAGAATGGCTCAAAAACCCCTATATTATTGTTTTGTAATCTAGCTCCTTGCTAGTTTTTGTTTATAATAAAATCGCCGTTCCAAAAAAAAAATTCTCTTTCTATTAACATGCGAAGGATAGAATGGCCACTTGATTGTTATAAAATATACATAAAGATCGTAATTTCAAAAAGTGTGTAATATAACGGTTGATTTTATTAGTACTTAAAACCTAGTAGTGTACTTTGGCTATTCATTTGGTGCAGTATTGTGGGGACTTTTTGTGTTGTCTCTTAAGTCAAATTTTTGTGATCTTTTTAGTGAATTACTTTCTCCTACCTATTTTTTCACGTTGATGGACGACACCTCGCCCCCCCCCCTCCCCTCCCGCCCCCCCCACCCCGCGTAGCGTCGACATGGGTCGAGTACAACGATCTGATAGGCAAGACACAAAAAAGCACAAAAATCCCAAAGAAAAAAAGAAAAAAAAAAAAAAAAAAAAAAAAAAAAAAAAAAAAAAAAAAAAAAAAAAAAAAAAAAAAAAAAAAAAAAAAAAAAAAAAAAAAAAAAAAAAAAAAAAAAAAAAAAAAAAAAAAAAAAAAAAAAAAAAAAAAAAAAAAAAAAAAAAAAAAAAAAAAAAGAAAAAATAAAAAAAAAAAAAAAAAAAAAAAAAAAAAAAAAAAAAAAAAAAAAAAAAAAAAAAAAAAAAAAAAAAAAAAAAAAAAAAAAAAAAAAAAAAAAAAAAAAAAAAAAAAAAAAAAAAAAAAAAAAAAAAAAAAAAAACTCATGCAATCATCCATACACAATTAACCTTCACGTCACTTTATGCACAATCTAAGGTTGGGCACTATAGGTCATTCGACCCAGTCGGTCGCCTCTATAGTGACCCAGTCGGTCGTTGATGGTCGGCGTCGACTATGGGTCGAGTACACGATCGATAGGCAAGACACAAAAAGCACAAAAAATCCTACCGTTTCCATTTTAATATAAAAAAATTAACTTTTAAAATAAAAACACTTTAACACTATAAATATTCAACTCATTACCATTTTATTCACAATTCAATCTACAATTCAAACTACTTGTCATATTCATTTCACCATGTCTAAGAAAACTCCCAAATCAAAAACCCCCAAGACCCCGAATTCAAGAAAGTGTTCCGCATTTAACACCGGATCCGAATTTCTAATTATCCGGTGTCTCACCACCCATTCGCTTTCGATCCTCAGGTTTTGAATATCAATCACATTTACCACAACCACCACAAAATCATAACATGTTTTTATCAAAATCGTCCATTCATGCCTCCGTATCAACCAACAATCTTTCTACCAATCACCAATTGGATTGTATCGTCCTATTATGGATTCATCGACGTCTTCCCAAGAAAATCAACCATATTCTCCGCTTAATCGTGTTAATCTTGATATGGATTTTGAGCAGTTATTGTCTAGTCAAGAGTATTATGCGTGTCAAGGTTCGGGTCCAGCAATTAAGATAATTATCTGAGTCAAGATTATTCTATGGCCCACGGTTCAGCTCCAGTTGATGACGACTCTCCTGCCAAAGAGATGCCACTCGTCAAAGCTAAGAAGCCCTCGAAACGTGCTTCAAAGGCCAAGAAGAATGATACCATGGAGCCGCTAAAAGAATAGACAACGGTGAAAGAGATCGCGTTGTGCCAAGGTTGGTGCTATGTGTCGGAAAATTGTGAGAAAGGAAAAGGTATGAAGGCTAAGGGGTTTTGGGTTTTAATTACTTATAAATGAAATTGGTTCAACGAGAAGGTACGACTCGATCGTTAGCAAATGGAAAAATAGGGTTCGCCCTAGAATTGGTAGATTTTATGCCATTATCAATAATATTGAACAGAATCACAAAAGTAGTTCGTGTGACCTCAATGTAACCAAAAAGTGTGTGCAGGATACAAATTGATGTACGAGCATGACTTTATGTTGGAGCCGTGTTAGAACATTTTGAAAAATCACCAAGGTTGGTTAGAAGTTGAGATGCCTTCTTTTTACAACAATACAAAGGTTTAAAAAAAATCCAAGACTTCTAAAACCACCTCGGGTCAGCACCCGGTGGTTCTAATTTGAACAATGAAGTGGATGAGTCTAAGGAAGAGACTCAAGAATAGCGACCAATGGGTCGTGACCAAGCTAAAAAGAAGAAACCATCTACCTCATCTTGTGAGGGATCTATGACTGTTTATAGATATTTTGATGATATTATTGTGATAAGTAAGATTTTCAGTTATAGATAGATTATGTGATGATATTAGGATTTTAATGAAGAAAATGTGTGATTAGAAGTTAAGTTTTCATTGATTAGAAATGATTTGTTGATGATATTCTGATTTTAGAGCCGAAATGATGGACTAAAAACTAGTATGAGTAACAAAATCATAGTGTAAGAGCACGGCTAAGTCTTTATCGAAGCTATATGTTAAGCATAAAGCAAAGCCGAAGGCTTAGTCTACGTTAAACAGATAGAATATGATGAGTTAGTGAAAAATCACATATGATAAATTGCATAAAAAACTGTAAAAACTTATATACTATATCATACATGATACAAGTTAGGTTTTAAGCGTTTATAAAGCTTTTGTTGATGTTATTGGTTTTGAAATTATGATTAAAAGGCATACCAGAACAAAAAGCCTATAGTTAAGTCTGTGGGTGAGCCGCAGCTGATAGGTGTAAAATACACATATCCGTTAACACCAAAAATGACCCTAAATGACCAAAAATACAGTGAAAATGGCAAAGATATGTGTGTTTTTGTGTTTTGTGTATGCAGGTATGGATAAAGCAAAAATCACAAGGAAACGGTCAAAAACGGGCAAACACGGACACGAGAACGGAAGAGCGTGCAAGAGCCGGAAGCCAAAGTCAAAAAGTCAACCTTGGTCAACTCTCAGTCAACCAAAGTCAAAGTCAACACTAGAAGACAAAATCTTAAAAGTTCAAATCCAATCCCTCAAGTTTCAAAAGTTACACAAAAGGCCCTTAAGAACTAAATGGGCTTATTTTCCCTTATCTCTTACCCGGATCCAAAACCTTTAAATAAAACAAAGTCCAAAGCCCAAAAGCCCATTCCCTTACCCGGCCCAATAAACCTTAACCCTTAACCCTTAAATGATAAGTCCAGGGACTGGAATTGCCAAAAATGAAAGATGTATTATACTTGGGTTTTACTTGGCTTATATTTCAAAAACAACAAGGACTTACTTTGCCATATCCCCAAAGTTATACCTGCTTTTACCCCCTCAGTTAAAATTGGGCGCAAAAAAACATTGGGTACTATTCATCATCACCCTCGCCAATTAACCCCGAGTAAAACAAAGGGCAAACATTAATTAAGGGTTAAAGTCGACAATTCAAGGGAAGGAGTACAAGATAGCAGGGTTAAATTAGTCATCTCAAAGGCACTAATTGGCTAACCCAAGCAAGGAGGCCACGTGGAAGAGGGGAAGCACAAGAGGAAGTTGGGATTTGCATTGGAGTCACTCACAATGAAAGCACAAGAGCTTCACAACGGATTGCCACGCTGGCAATCCATGTGAGTTCATTTGTGATCCAAGGGATAACAATAATGATCAAATGATTGGCATGATTGAATGGCTAAGATGAGAGGAGCGTCTAACAACCTCTAGCTCCTAGAAGGTTCCTTGCAGTGCTATAAATACCTCACACCTCTCACACACACCTGAGGGAGTCTAGCTTTTCAATTTTAGTTTAAATTGTATTTTTAGCTTAAGCTTAAGTAGTGTAATGTTCAAGCTTATTGTAATTTCGTTTCTTTAAAGCGTTGTAATCATTTTCAGTCCTTAATAAAATCCTTCAAGTTTTCTTAATCTGTTTGTCACTTGCAAGTTTTTACTACTCTCAAATTCATAAGCTAATGTGTCAAAAGCTTCTCATAAGCTCATTTAAGTCTATAAGCTTGAATTTGAGTTTAAATAAGTCCTTAATTTACTTAAACTCTAAAATCAGAAATAAACCTTTTCTTATTGGACTTTTTGGACTTATGGAAGGGGGTCCAATTATGGAAGGGACCCCATAGACTTTACTGGCTTATCCTATGATAAGCCAGAGCTGTTGATAAGCTCTATGAGCACTTAGCTTCTGTTTAACTGAAGCTTTAAGTAAGTTTTCTTTTATTTCCTTGTTCCTTTAAATTTTAGCTTAAAAAAAACTACTTTATTGCTTATTAGTTTTAATGTGTGCTTAGTTGCTTAATAGCTTTACTTAACCACTTATCTAGTTTCTTATATGTGTTTAATTTTGCTTATTAGTCATCAATTTTAATATGTTCGTAGCTTTATAGATTTAGATCTTAGTTTTTCAAAATTTAGTCTAAAAATCTCAAAAACCAAAAAATATAGTTAGCGTAAGTTGTAGATTAGTGTTTCTAGCTTAATAAATTGTTAAAATCTGTTTGTTAAGCTTGTAATAAGCTTATTATTATCTGGTTATAAGTTTTCAAACATTAGTTTTTAATTCATAAGCTAAAATAAAATCTGTCAAATGTATAAAGGGGTGTTTGGATTATTGCACTTTGACCTCTAAAGGTCAAAGTGACTTGTGCTCATTGCCTGAGATAGTTTCATGATCATTTAAAATCAGTAGAAAAGGAGTTTTCAGAAGTTAGTTTACAAAATTGAAGAAGTTAAGGCCAAAATTCTTAGTGCTAGCACCAGGGTAGTTTGTTGCTTATCTGTTGATTGCTATAATTTGACTCAAGCTCTTTTAAGCTTGATATTGTTGGTATTAGGTTTGTTTACACTCTTTGA
>BQNB010054489.1:0-39518 GCA_026074375.1 Tanacetum coccineum
CACTAAAACAAACAAACCAACATTGAACTGGATTTAATATGGCTAACACAGTTTTCTATCATTTGGCTTGTATCGCTTTTCTATCTAGTTTTCTATCATTTGGCTTGTATCGCTTTTCTATCATATGGCTAACACAGTTTTCTATCATTTGGCTTGTATCGCTTTTCTTCTTTCATGTTTATTGTCTATTGAATTGATATTTGTCTCCACCTAACATGTGCCAGTCTCTCAGGCTGAAAAACCTCCCATATCATTAGACAACGTATATAGCATAGGTTTAACCAGTAAATAGACTAATTATAACTAATTAAAATACTGATAGAATTTAGGATTAATGTTTCACTCTTAGTGTTCGACACCCTACTTACCGCGAACTCCATCTTGACTGGGTAGACTGCTCGTTAAAGTGTTGTTTTAGGTTTGTCGGATAAATATAAATTTAAAACATGATAATCAAATAATTGACCCTACACGACAGCACATCAGGTTTTTGATGTCGTTGCTGGGGATTGAATTAATTAAACCTTATTCTTATTAGTATTTCTAACCATTAATTAGTTTAGTTTAGTGTAATCTACTTATTTAATTCTGTTTGTATTTATTCGCATTGTATGCTTAAATTGTTTATTTAAATTCCCGCATTTTATTTTTTTAATAGTATTCTGTTCTGACTGATCACCTGATATGCCGTATCCACTAGTTGGATACGACGTATCAAACCTTCTACCCAGAACAGCGTATTGAGTTTTACAGTCTACACGACGTATCTGTTCTTCCAAACAATACGGCGTATTCTGTGAACTCAATACGGCGTACTGTATTCAACAGACCTATACGACGTATTCAAACTAATTGAATACGGCGTATTTGTCATCTGACACAGTAGCAGACGCAATTTTTTGTTATCGATTTCCTATTTTATGTGTTTTCTTCCCCAAAGGCACATCCTATTGATTATTTGTGCTTAATTTCCAGAAACCGTTTGACGAACAATGGCAAAACCTATTCTGAATAAAGCTCGAGAAAAAATCTTGCTGAACCATGGGACGAATGCAATGAGGAATTCGAATTCAGTAAGGAATTATTAACTGAACTAAAAAATAATACTTTCAACGGAAGGTGTGAAGAAGATGTGATCGGGCATATCAGCAAAGTTCTCAAAATACTAGACTTGGTCAAAATAGCCGGTGTAGACCATTTTCATCTCCGCATGAAAGCCTTCCCTCTCTCACTTTTGAAGGACATAAAAAATGGTGGATGAACGAGGGAAATGGGAATATTTCCACCTGGGAAGAATTAGTGAAGAAATTTTTCAAGAAATTTTATCCCCTATCATGTGCTAGCAATTATGATAAGATGTGCAATGATGATGAAGAAGGTCGTGATCCACTCAAATTCATACCTTGGAGGAACTCGAAGTTCAAGGACCACAAGAAAGTGGACGAGACAACTAAACGCGCACTATTGTATACCTGGATAGAAATAGGAAAAGAGGAAGGACTATTGAATGATGAAGTTTCGAGCGATGAAGAATGGGAGGAGCATGAATACAGAAACCCCCCTTTTGCATTAGTTTTAGGTTTAACTTAGATAACTAAAATACTGATAGAATTAGGAATTAACGTTCTCCCCTACTTACCACGAAACTCCATCTGACCGGGTACACTGCCCGTTAAAGTGTCACCTACACAACGACACATCAAGTTTTTGGCGCCGTTATCGAGGATACGACGTATTGACTTCCTGTACAGTATTTAGTTTTAGTTTGTTGTATTTTAAAGAATACACCAGAGATGGAGTTGCACTTGTTTTCTTATCTCATAGAGGAACCTTCTGAAGAAGTCGACAACGTTGGTGGGGTATTTATAAATCTGGAAATCTCGAAGTGTTGGAGTCTTGAAATCTCAAGACGGCTCTTCAACACACTTTTTGCTCAAGAACTCAACTTGGAGGATCATCACGAGCAAACCATCAGGGAGTTTTCCGTTCTAATTCTATTTCCCATATTATTTAATTGTTTTATCTATACAATGAGGACGTTGTATAATTTAAGTGGGGGGATGGAGAATTAGAACATACTTGTCCTCCTTTTTACAAAATAACAAGCTACGTGCTAAAAAGTGCTTAAAAATAGGCCAAATTTTAAAAAAATTAGCATGACTTTTGTAAAAATCACTAGTTACATTACCTAGCGCACTATAACCCTTGATGCATATTATGAGAATTTAGCCTATTCCGTTTCCAATTGCTTACTAAAAATTCCATAAAATTATGAGTGTGTCGGTGATGTAGTAGACTTTAGAACTTAGCATGGTATATCACTCGAGACCGCAATGATGAGTACTATGGATTTAGATGGAGGAACAGGTTCAATTGATAAATTTCTAGGATTAAACCAAATAGCCTACATGTCGTAAAATTAACTAACTACACTGGTTAGTTAAACCCCGTGTAACCCTTTGTTTACTCTCACTTTTAGAGTAAGATCTCCTAGAACAACCTGTTGAGCCATTCTTGTCTATTTCACACCAAAAATTATATGTTTCGTTACACTTTTACACCTTAGCCTACCGTGTAGATTAAGCCTATTCTTATCAAAGTTGCTAGTTGCTTTCGTGTAAAGTTTTGTATTTCATGCGTCAAAGTGAAATTTTCTATCTCTGCAATGGTCGGGAAATTTCACAATGTAATGGGAAAAATATGTAGCTCGTAAGTTTTGCTACTTTCGCGATTATGAATCATGTCCGAAGAAGAAGTGTTACAAGGAAAAGATTATCCGGACAAATTATGGTAGTGAAGACGGTGAAATAAAACCAAGATTTATGATTTATTGCAAAAAAAAAAGAAGGATGAAAAATAGTCGGTTCAAAAGAAGTTTATACTGAAGGAATCACTTGGAAGGATCGATTATTCGTTGATACGTTACAAAAATCAACGATGTAAAGTCTTGTAAAAAGTGGCCGATATCACCACTTATTCTGTAAAAGTATGTAAAGATCGGGATGTAAGGGAAGTTGACCGTTATAGGAACGCCAAATTAGGTTGTCTTTGTTATTTCTGTGATCGAGGCGTTTGTCTATATGTTCGAGTCTTTGTCATGGAACGGTCGGGGGAAAGTTACTAGCAATCGTACCTTATTTGTTGGCTTAGTCTATTTGTTTCGTGAAATTTTGTTTAACACCCATTTTTCTTCCCTTTCCTAGCAACTAACCTTAGTGTCATTATTCAATAATTAAGGACAAGGATGAAGGGAAGAGTCATGCCGGAACTTTGATCGATATACCTGTTTTCGTTGGAAGTTTTTCTATTATTTTTAGTTTTTACCATCAATGACATGATGATATGACAAAAGACGTTATGCTCGGCATGAAATTTTGCAAGAAGTACGCATCATGCCAAATGATCATGAAGAAATTCGCTCTCGTGGATAAGTGCGAGCGAATAATGGAGAACGAATGAAGAAGAAAAAGGTCAAACTTAAAGACCAGCTGAAACAAAAGTGCTTCCCGAGAGACAACCCGATCATTTTTATTATTTTTCACATTTTAATTGTTTGTTGCACGAGTCTGTCTTCCCAGACACTCTATACGGCGTATCGAAACCCTCTGGATACGGCGTATAGACGTGTCTGGACGTTATTAGTTTTTAAAACTTAATATTTAATTTCCAGTAATTTAATTGTTTTTACAGGAACCATACGGCGTATCCTAGGATTTAGGATACACGTATTGATCCCTTACCTTTGTGTTTTAATTGTTTTCTTGTACCATTATAGCGAGATAGAATTTGCACTTGTCTTCTAATCTTTTATGTAGGACCTTGCTGAAACTATGATATGGTATATTCTGGAAAAAAACATGTGTTGAACTTATCCAGTCATTTTGAAGCCCTAGTCAACACACCTTTTTTGCTCAAAGACTCATCTTGAAGAATTTCCACGAGCAAAATATCAGGGGAGTTGTTTCCGTTCAATTCTATTTCCTTTATACATTATATTGTTTTTATCTATACAACAGGACGTTGTATACATTAAGTGTGGTGGACAATTAGAAACTACTTGTCCTTTCTTATAAAAAAAATAACATCAAGTGCTTAAAACAACCACAATTAAAAAAAATTCACATGACTATTGTAAAAAGCATATTTACATTACATAGCGCACTATAACCCTTGATACATATTGTGAGAATTAAGCCTATTTCGTTTCCAACTATTTACTAAAAATTCCAAAAAATTCCATTTTAGAGAGAGAAAGTGGTTATTATTGAATGATTAGTGAAAATTACAATTATGAGATTCACCCATCTAAGGAAGATTAGAGGGGGTATTTATAGTCTAAACACAAGCCATCTTTGGGCTAATTACACTTCTAGTCCTTGTGTTTAAGACTATTTAGAAACTAATGTAATTTCCATATAGACACCATATTTTTAATCCTAACAAATAGTTATCATTCTAGTGTGAGATGTGCTCCGTTTGAGGCATTAAATGGTAGAAAGTGTCGTTTGCCAATTATGTGGGCTGAGATTGGAGAAGGTCAGTTGATAGGATTCGAGTTAGTGCAAGAGACTACTGAGAAGATCTCGCAGATTAAAAATAGACTTAAGGCTGCACGTGATCGTCAGAAAAGTTATGCTGATAAGAGGAGGAAGCCTCTAGAGTTTAGTGTAGGTGACTATGTTTTGCTCAAAGTGTCGCCTTGGAAAGGTGTGGTATGCTTTAGGAAGAAAGGGAAACTAGCAGCTAGATTTGTTGGACCTTTTGAGATTATTGAGAAAATAGGCCCAGTAGCCTACAAGTTAGATTTGCCTGAGGAGTTAGATGGTGTTCATGACACGTTTCACGTGTCTAACCTTAAGAAGTGTTTGGCTGATCCAACACTGCAAGTGCCCTTGGATGAGATCCAAGTTGATGCCAAGTTAAATTTTATGGAAGAACCTGTGGAGATATTAGAGAAAGAGTTTAAGAAGCTGAAGCGGAGTAGAATTGCCATTGTCAAGGTTCGGTGGAATTCGAAACGTGGACCTGAATTCACATGGGAATGTGAGGATCAGATGAAATTGAAGTATCTGCATTTGTTTAGTGATGTTAGTAGTTGAATTTCGGGGTCGAAATTCTTTTAAGGGGGTAGAATGTAACATTTTCCCCTTTTGTGTTCTGAATATTTCATTTTTAGTCCTTTGAGTATTTGACGTTTGTCAGTTTATTCAGATATTGTACCGTGTTGACGGTGGTGATTTTATGAAAATTGTGGTAAATTATGGTTTATCGTGAATAATCCTTTTTAGAGGTTATTATTATGTTAGTTAAGTTCCGGGTGGTTGACCCGTAAAATTTAAGAAATGCCGAAAAACGAGTCCCGACACGTCCGTTAATGTCTAAATGAGTTTTGAAGGGTTTAAAGTGTGAATATGTCGTGTAAATACTATAGGTTAATGGAAAAGTATTTTTAAAGTGAATAAAAATGCTAATTAACTTTGGGGAATAATTTATGGATGAGTTTTACGAGCTTTTAAGTGATCCCGACATGAAAAGAAGAATCCGAGACCCCCTAGGATCCCTAACCGGTTATAGATAAGGGGAGGGAGACATGGTGGCTTAATTTTAGCTAATCTTGTCCTAAGGATGGTACATAAGATGCTTTTCATTCACCATTTCTCATAATCCTTTTTATTTTTCTGAAAAACAAAACACACACTTATATGTGTGTGTGTGCGTCCGAAATAAGCCACCAAACAAACACCATAAATTTCCAACTTTGATCAAGAACGTGATATTCCGGGTTGATACGAGTATTTGGGTATTCATTTAAACAACGTTTGGGTTGTCCGGTTCGTGTCAAAATCTACATTTTTGAAGATTTTCTTGTAAGTTTCCAAATTTAAATTTCGTTTGTCCTTTTGGGTTTATATTGATGCATAGATGTTAGTTGTACAAGTTGATCGTCGTAAAAATCGATTTTTAGAAACGAAACGAATAAAAAGGGGTGTTTGGTTGTGTCGAACATAAAAAGAAACAAAGAGGTTTTTGTAGTTTTGATATTGTGGTCGTGATGGTTAAATAACATATATTTCTAGATAGCTTATTTTGGATATTACTCCATTGTATAGATTATTTGGGCTTATTTTTAAGCACTTTATGGCTTATTTTAAGCTTATATGCTCACGTCTTATTTCAAAATCACAAAGGAAGTGATTTTGATTATTTTCGTGGTATGACGTATGTTCGTGGACTATATTTATAGCTTACGATGTTAACTAAATACTATGTGTAGCATACTAGCTTATTTTTAAGCTTATGGATTTGATTTTTGGTGCTTTTGGGCCCGCAGCCCATTAAGCACAAATAAGCTAAGGATTATTTGTTGGCTTATTGTGGTCCGGGTTATTTTCTACTAATTATTATGAGCTTATGTATATAAATTGACCTTGTTTTGGACGTGGATCGTATTTTGGACGTATAAATAACGTAATGGACCCTTGTTGGGCCTTAAAGCCCAATAAGCGATATTTAGTCATTTTAAGAGTTTCTGACAGATTTTTGAAAGTGAAATGTATTTACGAAGTGATATTGAACGTTATTTTGGAAAAAACGTTTTAAAAACTGTTACAGAATTGATATTTTTTGAATTTTTGTTTGTCCGAAAAGCTGTCGAATGTGAAAAGTGTTGAAATTAAGGTTTAAAACCTTGAAAAACGTTATATAAGCGTACGGGTCATGTTGAAATTTCGTAAAAAATTTATACTTAGAAAATTTTACTTAAGAACATGATTTTTGGTTTTAAATAATAAAATATTATTTAATTATTTAATTATTTTAATAAATTCACTAAGAGACGAAAAATATAATTTTTCTCGAAACTTCTTTATAATGCTTTTTATGAGTAAACATTTCATTTTCAACATATTATGATTATTTTTATGGTAACTAAAGGTACCGAATGGACTTATCGAGATATATTTATAATTATTATATATTATAAATATTTACTTATAGTACTTATCTATTTTCTTTAAATAGTATAAGTATTTATCGTTGAGATATCGGATTGATAAGATATTTTGGGATGGGACGTCAACCATCATACCACTAAATTGTTATGGGTAATTGTATAACGCATCTTGCCACTATGCATCAAACGTGAAGACTGTTTTGGAAGGGAATGATTAAAATGGGACATTAACTGGACTAGGTTGTGTGCGGACGTCGTTGCATTAGATTTTGTGATTGAGGTTTAGTTGCTAAAGACTTGCTTGAGGTGAGTTCTCGTAGCCCTATTTTTCTACTGTTTTTCCGTTGGGGGAAAATGATACTCAAATGTGTTTTGAACTGTTTTAAAATTAAACTGTGCGAAATGTGATTTTGTTTTTGGGACAATTATGTGCTTATGATTGCTATGTGAATATATGTGATGTGGTTGTACTTGCATGTACTGTGTTTGGCACGGTAAGGGTTTTGGTTTTACTTGCATGTACTGTGTTTGGCATGCAAGGGTTTGGGTCCTGCCCTAATATAGTGCTCCAACTGGTAGGCCCTTTAGGTGCGTAAGTGACATATTTGCTACCTGACTAGCGGTGATGCTAGGGCATGGTTCGACTAGCAGGTAAGCTAGGTAGAGTTTACATGATTAGCGAGGATGCTAAGTCATGAGTGATTCTCAAAAAAATCACTAATCATATTCACTATTGTCCACTATTTTTGAGATATTGGCACAGAACTTTTGGGTTTAAGTCAAAACCACAGAGCTCACTAACATTATTGTTGACGTTTTCGAGTATCATTTTCAGGTGAAGTGAAAGATGAATAGTTGGTGATATGTGATAGCAGGCTTAGGAGTATCCCGTGTGGATTTTTCTTGTGAAGTCTTGCTTGTTCATTTGTTTGGCTATTAGTATTTGGAAGTTTTGGTTTAAGTTTTGATTTGGACCCATGTGTGGACATTTTGGAATTTGTAAGAGATTATGGATTTAGTTATGATTTGGGACATCACTCGAGGTTTGTTCGAGGTTGATGGTCTTCGTAACACTTGAAGTTTATGCATTGTAGTTTTCTCTATATTGTATCTTGTGTTATGATTAATCATTATGCTGCATTCCTGAGTTTTCGCCATTGTCGGGGCGTGACACTAACCCTTATTTAATCGAAATAATATTACTCACACAAATCATGAATCTCAATCCTTCCAACCCTAATTATTTCACTAGTTTCATGACTTCTCAAGATATTGAAAGTCCAAACAATCAACCACATACTAATCCGTATCCAAATAATACGTACCCAAATAATATGTACCCAAATAATATGTACCCAAACCCTCCATATCCAAATCATTTATACCCAAAGCATCCATATACGCATCTAACTCCAAACGAAAATACCACTAGCCAAAAGTTAAAAGGTACAAAAATGAATGGACAAAGGAAGAGGATTTAGTGTTAGCGAGAGGTTGGTTGCACGTTTCGGAAGATAGCATTACTGGCAATTCTTAACGCGAGAAAGATTTTTGGCGACGGATTCTCGAATACTATGAAAGTAAGAACACTTCAGGAATTACAAGAACCGTTGTGTCACACCCCGACAAAGGCAGAAACTCGGGAATGAAACATAATGATCAATCATAACACAAGATACAAAAATAGAGAAAACTACATTGCATAAACTCCAAGTGCTATGAAGACCATCAACCTTGAACAAACTCAAGTGATGTCCCAAATCGCAACTAAAATCCCAAATCTCTTACAATTATTCAACTGCCCACACAGGGGACCGTAATCCAAACTTAATCCAAAACATCCAAATGCTAGAATCAAACAACAAGCAAGCAATACTTCAAACAAAATTCCACACGGGATACTTTTAAGTCTGCTATCACAATCACCAAACTACTCTTCTTTCACTTCACCAGAAAATGATACTCGAAAACGTCAACAATAATGTTGGTGAGCTCGTAGGTTTAACCTTAAAACCAAAAGTTGTGCCAATATTTCAACAGTAGACAATAGTGATATATGACAGTGAATATATGCTAACAATCCAAGACATATCATCCCCGCTAGTCATATCTCAACATCCAAGCATAAACTCGTAGTCGCAACTCCCAAATCACAAACGCACCTAAAGGGCCTACCAGCTGGAGCACTATATTAGGGCGAACCACACAGAACCTTGCATGCCAAACACAACACATGCAAGAACCACACAGAACCTTGCATGCCAAACACAGCACATGCAAGTACCACGCAGAACCTTGCCATGCCAAACACAGTACATGCAAGTAAATCAACACATAATATTCACATAGCAGTCATAAGCGCATATCTTGCCCCAAAAACAAAACAACATTTCGCACAGATCAATTCAAAACATTTCAAAACACATTTGAGTATCATTTTCCCCCAAAGGAAAAACCAGTAAAAAGTAAGGCTACAAGAACTCACCTCAAGCAAGTCTTTAGCAACCCAATCTCAATCACACAAGCAAATGCAACGACGCCCACACACGACCTAGTCCAGTTAATGTCCCAATTAATCACCCAATTCCAAAACAATCCTCACGTTTGATGCATGGTGTTTTAGACGCGTTGTACAATTACCCAAAACAGTTTAGTGGTGTGATGGTTGACGACTTAACCCCACAATCATATCAATCTTATTCCCCGATAATACATACTTATACTATTTAGAGAAAATAGATAAGTAATATAAATAAATATTTATAATTAATAATTATAAATATATTTCGACAAGTCCATTCGGTAACCCTTAGACACTTCAAAATAATCATTATACGGTTGAAAATGAAACGTTTACTCATAATAAACACATTAGAGAAGTTTCGAGAAAAATTATATTTTTCGTCTTTTAGTGAATTTATTAAATAAATAAAATAATTAAATATTATTTTATTATTTAAAATCAAAAATCATGTTTTTAAAAAAATTTCTAAGTATAAACTTTTTACGAAATTTCGACATGACCTGTACGTTTATACAACGTTTTTCAAGGTTTCAAACCTTATTTTCAACAATTTTTCACAAATTCGACACTTTTCGACAAAATTCTAAATTCTCAATCTTTAACGCTTACCAACACCTTTTCCCCAAAATATCATTCAATATCACTTCGTAAATGCATTTTCACTTTCAAAAGTCCATCAAAATTCTCATAACTACTAAATATCGCTTATTGGGCTTTAAGGCCCAACAATGGTCCATTAGGACATTTATAAGTCCAAAATATAATCCAAGTCCAAAACCAAGGTCCATTTACATATATAAGTATATACTTATAAGTAGAAAATAATCTGGACCACAATAAGCCCTCCCATTAAGCCGCGACTTAAATAGACTTATTGGGTCGTGAGTCCAATAGCTCAAAAATATGTATATTAAGCTTGAAAATAAGCTACGTATCGCATTTGGTTACTACTATAAGCCTCAAAAATAGTCCACAGCATACGCATAACACAAAAATAATCAAAATCACTTTCTTAGTGATTTTGGAAAGATTTCGTGGCATATAAGCTCAAAATAAGTCAAGAAATAGCTTAAAAATAATCCCAAATAAGCTATACAAGCTACTAACTAAAAATAAGCATTCTAGCATTATATATTATTCAACCATCACGACCACGACATTAAAACTATAAAAACCCTCATTTTCCTTTTCTTATTACACGAACCAAACACACCCTTTTTATTCATTTCGCTTTCAAAAATCGATTTTTACAACGATCAACTTGTACAACTAACATCTATGCATCAAAATAAACCCAAAAGGACAAACGAAATTTAAATTTGAAAACTTACAAGAAAATCTTCAAAAATGTATATTTCGACACAAACCGGACAACCCAAACGTTGTTTAAATGAACACCCAAACACTCGTATCAACCCGGAATGTCACGTTCTCGATCAAAGTTGGAATTTTTATGGTGGTTTGTTGTTGGTGAGGTCGGACGAACACACACACACTCTTAGGTGTGTGTTTTATTTGTAAATGAAATGATAAGGATTATGGGAAGAAAATGGTATCTTATGTACATCCTTAGACAAGTTAGCTAAAATTAAGCCATCTTGTCTCCCCTCCCTTACTTGTAACCGGTCAAGGCATCCTATGGGTGTCGGGTCTTTCTTTTCGCGTCGAAATCACTTTAATACTCGTAAAACTCAACCGTAAAATTTACCCAAAAGTTAATTATCATTTTTATTCACTTTAAAAATACTTTTCCATTAACATAGAGTATTCACATGACATATTTTAACTTTAAACCCTTTCAAAACTCACTTGGACATTAACGGACGTGTCAGACTCGTTTTTCGACATTTCTCAAAATTCACGGGTCGAACCACCTGAATACAAATAACACAATAATACCTTTCAAAAAGGATTATTAATCACAATAAACCTCAAATCATCACATATCTCATAAAATCACAACCGTCAACACGGTACAAAATCTGAATAAACTGACAAAAGTCAAATAGTCAAAGGACTATTAATGAATATTCAGAATACAAAAAGGGCAAAGGTTACATTCTACCCCCCTTAAAAGAATTTCGTCCCCGAAATTCAACTACTAACATTACTAAACAAATGCAGGTACTTCAATTTCATCTGATCTTCACGTTCCCATGTGAATTCAGGGCCACGTTTCGAATTCCACCGAACCTTGACGATGGCAATCTTACTACGCTTCAACTTCTTAAACTCTCTTTCCAAAATTTCCACAGGCTCTTCCACAAAATTCAACTTAGCATCAACTTGAATCTCATCCAAAGGCACTTTCAGTGTTGGACCAGCCAAACACTTCTTGAGGTTTGACACATAGAACGTGTCATGAACACCATTCAATTCCTCAGGCAATTCTAACCGATAAGCCACCGGGCCTACTTTCTCAATAATCTCAAACGGTCCAACAAACCTAGGTGCTAACTTCTCTTTCTTCCCAAAGCGTACCACACCTTTCCAAGGCGACACTTTGAGCAAGACATAGTCACCTACACTAAATTCTAGAGGCTTCCTCTTCTTATCAGCATAACTTTTCTGGCGATCACGCGCAGCCTTAAGTCTATCCTTAATCTGCGAGATCTTCTCAGTAGTCTCTTACACTAACTCAGGTCCTATCATTTGACCTTCTCCCACCTCAGCCCACATAATTGGCGAACGACACTTTCTACCATACAATGCCTTAAACGGAGCACATCTCACACTAGAATGATAACTATTGTTATAAGAAAACTCAACCAACGGAAGATGAACATCCCAACTTCCCCCGAAGTCCAAGACGCACGCTCTAAGCATGTCTTCCAAAGTATGAATAGTACGCTCACTCTGACCATCAGTTTGAGGGTGATAAGCCGTACTCATGTCTAAACGAGTCCCTAATGCCTCGTGCATTGACTGCCAAAACCTTGAGATAAAACAACTATCACGATCCGATATAATCGAGATTGGCATACCATGTCTAGCAACTATCTCATTCAAATACAATCTAGCCAACCTTTTCATCTTATAATCCTCACGCATAGGTAGAAAATGAGCAGACTTAGTCAATCGGTCCACAATGACCCAGATTGTGTCATGCCCACTACTAGTCCTAGGCAACTTAGTCACAAAATCTATAGCTATCCGTTGTTGGATCAAGCCAGATGGCCTTTGATGCTCAGCCTTAACCTTCAAACAAGTCAAACACTTACTAACATACTCAGCTATATCCTTTTTCATTCCAAGCCACCAATACCTATCTCTCAAATCATAATACATCTTATCAACACTTGGGTGTACAAAGTACTTTGACTTATGGGCTTCATCCATTATCAGGGTTCTCACCTCACCCTTCAAAGGTACCCATATTCGATCCAGGTAGTACAAAGTTTCAACACTTCTCTATTCTATCATCTCATCTAAACCTTTCTGCAATCCTGCAAACTCGTTCACAGCCTCCTTCTGAGCCGCCAGTATCCTATCCTTGATACTCGACTGAAGGATCATATTAATAGCTCTAACTCTCTTAGGCTTTACTCTTTCCTTCATACTTAGGGCATCAACCACCACATTCGCCTTACCAGGATGGTAGCGAATTTCATAGTCATAATCACTAAACAACTCTATCCAACGACGCTGTCGCATATTCAATTCTTTCTGACTAAAGATATGCTAAAGACTCTTATGGTCCGTATAGATGACACTCTTTGTCCCATACAGATAATGTCTCCAGATCTTAAGTGCAAACACGACTGCACCCAACTCTAAATCATAGGTAGTATAATTCTCCTCATGAATTTTCAACTGCCTAGACGCATAGGCTATCACTTTACCTCTTTGCATTAACACATAGCCTAGTCCTATCCCGGACGCATCACAATATACCACAAAGTCTTCCGGTCCATCGGGGAGAGCTAGAACAGGCGCATTACATAACTTATCCTTCAAGGTCTGAAATGTCAATTCCTGTTCCTCACCCCACTCGAAAGTCTTACTTTTCTGAGTCAAGATAGTAAGAGACTTAGCTATCTTAGAAAAGTTCTCAATGAACCTACGGTAATACCCAGCCAATCCTAAGAACGAACGAACCTCAGTCGGAGTTCTAGGGGCTTTCCAATTCTTAACAGCTTCAATCTTACTAGGGTCTACATGAATCCCATTACCATTTATCACATGCCCAAGAAACTGCACTTCTCTTAGCCAGAATTCACACTTAGAAAACTTAGCATACAGTTTCTCCTTTTTGAGCAGTTCCAAGACTAACCTTAAGTGTTCTACATGCTCCTCTTGAGTCTTAGAGTAGATTAAGATATCGTCTATAAACACTATCACAAACTTAATCAGATATCGGCCTACAAACTCTAGTCCATCCAAATCGCATAAATATTGCTGGTGCATTAGTCAGACCAAAGGGCATTACTGTGAACTCGAAATGTCCATAACGAGTTCTAAACGCAGTCTTTGGAATGTCATCCTCATGCACTCTCAGCTGATGGTATCCAGACCTAAGATCTATCTTTGAGAAAAACTACGACCCTTGCAGTTGATCAAATAGATCATCAATCCTAGGAAGTGGATAACGATTCTTAACGGTCAACTTGTCCAATTCTCTATAATCAATGCACAACCTAAAAGAACCATCTTTTCTTAACTAACAAATACGCGCTTACACCCAAGGCGATGAACTGGTCGAATGAACCATTGTCTGAAGAGTCCTCGAGTTTCCCGACAACTCCTCTAATTTAGAAGGTTCAAACGATAAGGAAGACTTTGCTACCGGGGCTATTGCTCAGGATTAACTCAATTGAAACTTAATTTCCCTAGTATGTCGGTAATACGCAGAATAGATCAACATTAGAAGTCCTTAGGAAATTCTTTAACCACAACAATCTCATTTTGTTTCTTAATACCCATTAAAAATCTCGCTTTCTCATCCGGTCTCTCTCCTACTACTCTAAGCACCTTGCCATCCGGTAGTGGTATCCTCACTACCTTCTCATGGCAAACTATTTCAGCCTTATAATTAGACAACCAGTCCATACCTATAATCACATCAAAACTCCCATGTCCAAAAGGTATCAAGTCGATGTCAAAGACATGACCCTCGATTTCTAGTTTGCAACCCTTAATAACCTTATCAATCTCTACTAGCTGCCCGCTAGCTATCTCAATCTCATATTTAAAACCTAAGTCGCTGGGCTCTAAGCCTAACATAGGTATGAAAGTAGTGGAAACAAAATGTTAACATTAGATTCACCCTTAGAACACAAGATCCGGAGGTATGGTAAAATGAAAAAGATGTTGAGCCATATTATTAGAGAGAAAGGATAAGATATGAGAAGTTGTATGTGTGCTAGAGAGAAAAGAGAAAAACACACACACTCACACTTTACAAATGTGAACTTCTACCCCTCCATGGAAGTATGGAGGAGGTATTTATAGTCCCGGGCTTGACTAGCTAAACTAACCCAACACGACTATAAATGATAAATGTAATTCCGGATTAGTCACCATATTTTAGGGCTAACAATCTTCCCCCAATATGCGGACATACGAAATTACTTACAATGTTCCTATCAGGTACAAATACAACACAAATAAAGTCTTCCAAAGTGCTTCCAAAGCTGAAGATGTCTTCTGAGTACTCCTTGTCTTGAAACTTGTACTCCGGCTTAGATCTTCTGTGTCTTTACTTGTACAGGAACCATTGTAGTATGCATGAGTTGGATTCTGAATCAGCTTCCCCCCAAACCAACATCCCTATCTTGAGTAGATTCTGAAACATTGATGTAGCTTGAACAATCTTCTACTTGTCATCAAAGTGCACAACGGAATTTTATAGAAGTCAAACCATACAAACGACCACTGCTTATTGTCATTAGGGCTTGGTGAATATTTGTTTGGGGTGCATGCGATAAATCAGCAACTGTTCTTCTTACGTTTGTAGAATACTTCACAAACCATTCATAGTGAAGCAGTATACGCTACTTCCCCCTGGAAGTTGACATGGTAACATCAAAGTCAATTAAGTCCCGAATGTACACATTTCCCCCCATGATGGTTGCGAACTCTCGGAAGCATCATTGTCGTGTACGTCCATATACTCGAGAAGTTCTTGTCATAAGCACAAATCTTGATATACAAAAGAATCATTACCCTCTTGACTTCACAAACCGTAAAGGAGTTGAAGCAAGAATCAAGAACACTTGGTATAATCAAGGTCTTGTGAATGAATGTCATCGAAGAACTTTGAAGATTTTGCTTAGACTGTGAAGTATCTTTGTCTTGGAATAGCACAAAAATACCCGTGAGAAGTGCTGATTACATCTCAACCTTTATACTCTCTGGCTAACTTACCAACCTCGTATTCTGTCAGCTATTGTAGTGATCACTTGGTGAAGTAAACCCGATATTCCAAACTTGAAACTGAAGTAAAATCCCCCAAATTTGTTACTTAATCTTGCACTATTGTTGATTGAAGAACGTTGCAGAAGAAAATCTCTAAGTACCTTATACCCAACATCAAAAGTATAAGAAGTACAACACCTCTTGAAATTATCCACATCGAAATCTACGTGTGACACTGAGTACTACAACGTATCTCCTTTAACATTAGATTCACCCTTAGAACACAAGATCCGGAGGTATGGTAAAATGAAAAAGATGTTGAGCCATATTATTAGAGAGAAAGGATAAGAAATGAGAAGTTGTATGTGTGCTAGAGAGAAAAGAGAAAAACACACACACTCACACTTTACAAATGTGAACTTCTACCCCTCCATGGAAGTATGGAGGGGGTATTTATAGTCCCGGGCTTGACTAGCTAAACTAACCCGACACGACTATAAATGATAAATGTAATTCCGGATTAGTCACCATATTTTAGGGCTAACAATCTTCCCCCAATATGCGGACATACGGAATTACTTACAATGTTCCTATCAGGTACAAATACAACACAAATAAAGTCTTCCAAAGCGCTTCCAAAGCTGAAGATGTCTTCTGAGTACTCCTTGTCTTGAAACTTGTACTCCAGCTTGGATCTTCTGTGTCTTTACTTGTACAGGAACCATTGTAGTATGCATGAGTTGGATTCTGAATCAGCTTCCCCCCAAACCAACATCCCTATCTTGAGCAGATTCTGAAACATTGATGTAGCTTGAACAATCTTCTACTTGTCATCAAAGTGCACAGCGGAATTTTGTAGAAGTCAAACCACACCAACGACCACTGCTTCTTGTCATTAGGGCTTGGTGAATATTTGTTCGGGGGTGCATGCGATAAATCAGCAACTGTTCTTCTCACGTTTGCAGAATACTTCACAAACCATTCGTAGTGAAGCAGTATACACTACTTCCCCCTGGAAGTTGACATGGTAACATCAAAGCCAATTAAGTCCCGAATGTACACATTTCCCCCCATGATGGTTGCGAACTCTCGGAAGCATCATTGTCGTGTACGTCTATATACTCGAGAAGTTCTTGTCATAAGCACAAATCTTGATATACAAAAGAATCATTACCCTCTTGACTTCACAAACCGTAGTCCTATATACTCGGGGAGATGTACTTGTCATAACCACAAATCTTGATATACTAAAGAATCATTTACCTCTTTGACCTTCAGAAAACTGTTAGTGGAGATGAAGCAAAAGAATCTAAGAAACACTTGGTATAAATCAAGGTTTCGTGAATGAAGTCATCGTAGAATCTTTGAAGATTCTTGCTTAGATATGAAATGTATCTTTGTCTTGGAATTGCACAAATAAGACCCGTGAGAAGTGCTGATTACTTCTAACCTTTAAACTCTCTGGCTAACTTACCAACCTTAGTTTTCCTGTAGGGCTATTGGTCGTGATCAATGGTGAAGTAAACCCTATTTATCATACTTGAAACGAAAGTTAAAATCCCTTAAATTTGGTTACTTAATCTTGCACTGTTGTTGATTGAAGATAAGTTGTAGAAGAAACTCTAAGTACCTTATACCCAACATCATATATACGTATAAGGAAGGACAACACCTCTTGAAAAATTATTCACATCGACATATGCGTGTGACACTGAGGGCTACAGAACGTAGTAACTCCTTTAAGTGATAGTTATCCAGGTCTTCATCCAACCACCCTTTGACTTCTGGAAACTAGATAATCAAAGTCTTAATCATAACTGTATACGTTCAAGCAAGTCATCAATCGATAGAAAATAGAAGAAGGTCTCGATAATGAAATAAGTAGACGCCTTTGTGAAATCCTACTTCAATCGCAAATAAAGGATACCAAATCAACTTCGTGATCACATGTCATCGTAATCCGAATCTCTAACCGTTTTGTCGTTTAAGTGAATCTTTTAAGGATCGTTTTGGGATTAAGTGTTGTTGTTTGTGTGATGTGTTGTTATGGTTGCTTGTGGTGTTTTATAAGTCTTGATTCATGATTGTGGTGTTTTTTTGGAACTGGTGTTTTATAAGTCCTTGTGATGGTGTAGGTTAACAGTTTGTTAAGGTTTAGCTTTGTCGTTTAAAGTTCATTGTAATGAGGTTTGTTAATGTGAAAAATAAGCAAACCTCCACCAAAAGTGAGCCAAACCGCCACCAAAAGGTAAGCAAACAGCCGCCCTTTTGTGACCAAACCGCCACCAAAAACAAAGCAAACCGCCACCTTGTTTTTGACTAAACCACCACCATTATTACACCATACCGCCTCCTAAATTGTAACCAAACCGCCACCTGTTTGACATCAAACCGCCGCCAATGTTAGACAAAACCGCTGCCTAATTTTAATAATCAAACCGCTGCATGTTTAACTCAAACCGCAAAGACTTTCACCAAACCGCCGCTTAATAAAATATTCAAACCGCCGGCAAATTATTTTTAGGCAAACCGCCTTGTATTTGAGCAAATCGCCGTTTAATCTTTAATCAAACCGCCGTGTATTAAAATAAACAACCCGCCTTGGATTTTTATTTTGGGCAGAGTAACGTTTGAATTTGGCTATTATAATAATCAAACCGCCTTGTACCTGATCAAACCGCCGTCCAAAAAGGCAAACCGCCGTCCAAAAAGGCAAACCGCCGGCTAAATGTAATTATTTTTTAATCAACCCGCCTTTGACCTGGTCAAACCGCCACCTACTTTTTCCTTAAAACACGGATCTTGTCCCCTCTTTTTGTCAAACCGCCACCAAGAAAATGATTTTTTTATTCAAACCTCCACGAAGAACATCAAGAACGAAATAAGCAAAATCAGCCAAATAAGCTATTTCACTTCTCAAATAAGCTATAGGGGCTTAATACTAAGTGATTAGAAGAGAATAAAACACGAAATAACAACCATATCTTCGTGAATCATCAAATTCGAGCCAAACCACCACTTAGAACATAAAAAATAAGTCAACCCTTTTAAGCTTATAAATCGATCTAGGAGCTTATGTAACTCATTAAATGGTAGCAATCTAACCTGTTTAACATGTAGATCAAGGAAAGAACAAGATTAACAACCAAATAAGTCCAATTTTTTTTGATCCGTGGGCTTTTTCCACTAAATAAGCCACGAAAATTTGAGCTTATTCACCACATAATCAGTAGTTAAACAACACGGATTCCCCCTATGCTCTGGTGCCAATTGTTAACATTAGATTCACCCTTAGAACACAAGATCCGGAGGTATGGTAAAATGAAAAAGATGTTGAGCCATATTATTAGAGAGAAAGGATAAGATATGAGAAGTTGTATGTGTGCTAGAGAGAAAAGAGAAAAACACACACACTCACACTTTACAAATGTGAACTTCTACCCCTCTATGGAAGTATGAAGGGGGTATTTATAGTCTCGGGCTTGACTAGCTAAACTAACCCGACACGACTATAAATGATAAATGTAATTCCGGATTAGTCACCATATTTTAGGGCTAACACAAAACTATAATCAGCACCAGAGTCAAATAAGGTAGTGGCAAAATGATTGTTTAAAGTAAACATGCCCGTCACAATGTTTGGATCCTGGCGAGCTTCCTCTGTTCCCAACATGAATGCCCTAACCCTAGTCTGGTTCCCTTGGTTTCCACGACCCTAACCCCCGTTATTAGTAGCAACTTGATTTGGATGATTTTCTCCCGGTCCTTGTGCTCTATTCCACCTATGGCAAGCTGGCCTGACATGGTCGGTACTACCACACTCATAACATGCCCTAACAGTTGGGTTTGTATCATTGACAGGGTTCACATTCCTTGGCACACTTCTACAATCCCTTGCCAAATGACCCGGGCGGTTGCAGTTGTAGCATATGCGACAAAGCCCACTGGGTGCGTGGAAGGAGTTGCAGATGGTACACTTGGGCCAAGTACTCGTATTCTATCTTACTACAGGGTTTACAGTAGTAGCAAAAGCATTCACAGTCTTAGTCCTCTTATTATCATCCCTTCTACTACTATCCTTGCTAGGTTCCCCCACACTTCCTCTTTTCATAACTTTCTTAATTGATCTATTTCTCACAGCCTCATCGGTCAGTGCACCAGAAATTTGCATAGCCTTTTGTATAGTCTTTGGCTCCATTGCTGCCACCATCCCACTAACCCACTTGGGGGGGTGGGGCACACCAAACCCGCCTTTGACCTGGTCAAACCGCCACCCTACTTTTTCCGTAAAACAGGGATTCTTGTCCCTCTTTTTGTCAAAAAGACCTCCACCAGAGAAAATGATTTTTTTTATTCAAACCTCCACGACGAACAACAAGAAACGAAATAAGCAATCAGCAAATATAGCTAAATCACTATCATCAAATAAGCTATAGGAGTCTTATACTAAGTTTCTTAGAAGAGAATATAACACGAAATAACAACCATATCTTCGTGAATCTCAAATTCGAGCCAAACCCACCACATAGAACATAAAAAAAAAAAATAAAAAAGTCAAACCCTTTTAAAGAGCATATACACGAGTTTAGTAGCTTATTTAACTCAATAAATCTGGTAGCAATCTAACCTGTATAACATGTAGATCAAGGAAAGATCAAGATTTAACAACCAAATAAGACAACATTTTTTTTTGATCCTGGGCTATTTTTGTTTTTTCCCCACTAAATAAGCTCACGAAAATTTGAGCTTATATTCACCACAATAATCATATTAAACAACACGGATTCCCCTATGCTCTGTGCTAATGTTAACATTAGATTTCACCTTAGAACACAAATTCCGGAGTATGGGTAAAATGAAAAAAGATGTTGAGCCATATTATAGGAGAGAAAGGATAAGATAGAAAGTTGTATGTGTGCTATAGAGAAAATAGAAAAACACACGACACTCACACTATACTAATGTACACCTTCTACCTCTTTTATTTTTTAGTGTCTAACCCCTCTATGGAAGTATGAAGGGGGAATTTGTATAGGTCCCAGGGCTTGACTAGTAAACTAAATCGAACACGACTATAAATGATAAAAGTAATTCTTGGATAAGACCACCATATTATTAGTGGCAAATATAAAACTATAGATCGCAACACCAGAGTCAAATAAGGTAGCTGGCAAAATGAATATTCAAAAAGTAAACCATGCCCGTGCACAACAAGGTTCGGATCCTGGCGAGCTTCTCAGTTCCCACCATGAATGCCCTACCCTAGTCTAGTTCCCTGGTTACCACACCCTAACTGTCCCTCCTCCGTTATTAGTAGCAACTTGAGTACTGGAACGATTTTTCGTCCCGGTCCGTTAGTGCTCTATTCTACCTAGTGCAGAGCAGCCTGACATGTCGGTACTTACACACTCATAACATTTCACTAATAGTTGGGTTTGTATCATTGACAGGGACACATTCCTTGGCACACTTCAATAACGAGAAGAATACGAACAATGATTAATCATCGACCAGGTTCGATACCGAACATGCATAACTAGCCAACATATAAAACACATATTCCACCAAAGCATATTCCCAAATCACGTCGCTACCTGCGACTATCCACACAATTTCTCAAGGCAACACGCACTACTATAGGGCAAGCATGGCCAATATAAATCAACCAATTATCGCTACCCGCGATGATTTTACTTACACTCTCTATGCATGATACACAATAAAATATAAAAAACTAAATATAAAATTTATTCTAAAAGAGCAATTAAGAAAATTCCCTAATGAAATTTCACTCTTTTTTAAAGATATATATATTATGTAATTTATATATATATATTATATATATATCATATATAAATATATATATTAAAATACGTATATTTAACCGGGCAGTAGGATCACCCGCCGGGTCGTACCCCAAACGTCTTGGACTTGTGAAATTGAAACCTTGCTTTAGCTTGGATTATGATTTGAATGAGAGAAAAGATATTTTTGAGTTTCGATAACTAATAATTAAAAGCAACAATTAAAATGATCAATTAAAAGCTATTAAACACTTAAACAATTTAACGGGAGCAATTAAAAGCGATAAAAAAGCAAATACACTAAAATTAACTCCTAAAAATGCAAACTTAATTATTAAACCTAAAATAGGACAAAAGAAAATTTAAGAAAAAAGAAAAACATTTTTTTGATTATTTTTGAATTTATTATGAATTAAAAACTAATTTAATTTAATTAAATTAAAAAAAATAGCAAATTAAGTCCTAAAAATTTAGAAAAATGATTTTTAAACTTAGAAAAGTCTAAAATAACATAAAAACTTAGAAAACTATTTTTAACTATTTTTAAAATTAAAATCCTATTTTTAAACTAAAAATTAAAGGCTCAAAAATGAAAATTAAAATCTAAAAGGTATAAGAATGATTTTACTGAATGTAAACCTTAAAGTAATTTTTATAAAACTAAAAACTATTTTTTTGTAATTTTCTAAAACTTTCTTCTATTTTTATGAATTTTCTAAAATTAAAGCTTTTGAAAAATCCAAAAAAATAAACTAATTAATGGAAAAATGTGAAAAATTCAGGAAAAATTTATGATGCAACAAAGATCAAAGGAAAAATAAAAGAAAACTCACAGCTTAACAAATAAGCCGGGAAAAAGCTTTTATAAGCTACGACTTATAATAAAAACCTTAAGAGGAAAATGACTATAAGTATTAATTGGGGGGAAAAGTTACGGGATGAGCTATTGAAGCAAATGGTTAACACGTTGGGTCTTTGAGGGACAGGTCGAGGGTTCTAATCTGGCAACACACCACTTTTTGCTTTTTATAAAAAACTGAATATTGAAACTGAAAGAAGGCAACTTTTTAGACACTTTTTATAAAAACAATATTAACTAAAACTTACTAATAAGCTCTAAAACAGCTTAACAAAAAGTTGTTACAGTAACTAAGGCTTTGAGCTCAGTTTTGCTTAATTCCACTTAAAGGCATTCACAATGCTTAATATAAGCTTATTTTTGAAAACAAAAGAAGTTCTAAGAAGCTAATGATATGCTAAAGCTAGGAGTGATAAGCTACTTAGGCTACAAACACTTGATCCTAGCTGAAACTTAAGATCAAAAGAGCAAGCTCAGGATGAAACTCAATAAACACAAAATCCAATTAAGTTAAAAGACTCATTAAGCTAAACTAAACTTTAAGCTCTTAAAAACTTATCTATCTACTTATTAACTACTAACTTAGAACATAAAATCAAACACCTTAAGCTAAAAATCAAAATTTAAAAAGCTAATTTAATTACCTACTGTTTTTGACTTTTTGAATTTTTTATTGACTTTTAAAAGTAAATGTACTAAGCAAATAAGCTTAAAAATGAAAATTAAGACTCAAATTATATTAAGCTAAGTAAAAATTATAAGCTACTTGAAAATGAGACACTAAAACCAACAATTTTTAAAAAGAAGCTTAAAGATCAGCAGCTCTAACTGCAGTTAGAACTGCTGATGCAAATGGCTAGGTGCAAAAAACTATTATGCAGGTTACCAAAAGGGTAATCCTGCACTATGATGCTTTACTTTGGTGACAAATAACACAACTCAAACAAGGACTTAAACTTACATAAGCTTGGATCCAATTTAGCAAGCAAAACTAAAGCTACAAATTCCCCTGGTGCTGGAACAACTAGATTAAGCCCTAACTTTTTAATTTTTGAAAACTTACTTTTAAAAACTCTTTTCCTATTGGTTATAAGAGAAATTTAAGTTGACTAAAATAATTTGCACAAAAACCTTTGACTTTTTGAGGTCAAAACAGCTAATGCCAAACACTCCTTAAGGAATTGACATATTTCATTTGAGCTTATGATTTTGAAAACTATTTAACAAGACTTAAGTACCAGATGAAATCTAGCTTATAACTAACTTAATAAACATAATTCCACAACTGAATAAGCTAAATTCTAAGATCTACACTATAAACTACTTATTTTTTTTTGTTTTTATAGATTTTAAGACAAAAATGGAAACTACTATGATCAATACTATGCTTAACTAAAAACAGATAATTAAAGATGCAAAATAAGATTAAACTAAACTCAAATAAGCAACTAAGAATCAAATAAGCACAAATGATAAACTAATAAGCAAATAAGCAAAATTTAAGCTAGGAATCTAAGAACATAAAAATAAAAGAGAGACTTACTTGACCCTTAGCTTAACAAAGGCATGAATGGCTCATAGAGCTTATCTACTAGCTCTGACTTATCATAGATAAGCTAGTAATAGTCCATGAGAGCTCTTCCAAAGCTAGCTTTCCTTCCATAGCTTATTTATCCAAAAGTAAAGATAAATAGGATTAACTGATTTTATGATTTAAATATTTATTAAAACTGAATTAAACAAGCTCAATCACTAGCTTATAGACTAGTGAGAGCTGAAAATGAGCTTATGAGGGCTTGTGACATAGTAGCTTAAAGGTTGAAAAGGGAAAATGAGAGCTTATGAGTAAAATTCAAAAGAGCTTATGACAAAATAGAACTGAATTTCATTAATTAAACTTGATTACATTATTTAAAAAGGGAAATTACAAAAGCTGAGAGTAAAATTACATAAGCTAAAAAGGAAATTTTAAGCTACACTAAAAAGCTACTCACTACTCCCCGGGTGTGTGTGAGGTGAGGTCCTTTTATAGTTGCTGAGAGAAGATTCTAGGCCCTTGCTTGCATCACTAATCTCTGCCATTCATTTTCCTAATCATTGGATCATGATTCCCATGGATTGCCAAGCTGTCATTCCTTGATGTGACAGCTTGTGCTTGTTTTGTGAGTGAAAATAGAGTAAAACCCACCTCTCCTTGTGCTTTCTTCATAGCCACGTGGCCTTCTAGCTTGAGTGATCCAATGAGAGCTCTTGATTTGACTTATCTCACCCTGCCAGGTGAAACAAAAGAGATGATGAATAGTAACCATGGTTTTGGCGCCTATTTTAACTGAAAAGGGTTAGTTCGTTTTAAAGTTTGTGCTTATTGCACTTTTGGTCCCTCTGGTTATTTAGCACAAGTGTAATGTAAAATGAGTTATAGGAATGACAGAAATGGTCCTTGTGGTTATATGAAAAGGGAATAGGCTAGGGTATTGGGCTTTAGGGTTTGGGCTTTTGGATCCAGGTAAGGTTTTGAAGGTTTAAGAGCCCATTTAGAGTCCAAGGACAATTTGTGTAATCTTTTGGAACTAAAGTGAAACTGTTTTGGGTTTTGTCCTTTGTGAGTTGACTTTTGTTTGACCAGGGTTGACTTTCTTTGACTGAAGCTTGACTTTTTCAGGCTTTGGTTTTGAATCTTTGGCTTATCTTGTGCCCTTCCGTTTCTCGTGTCCGTGTTTGCCTATTTTTGACGGTTTTCTTGTGATTTTTGTCTTATCCGTACCTGCATACACAAAACATAAAACTAAGCATATCTTTGTCATTTTTAGTTTGTTTTGGGTCATTTAGGGTCATTTTTGGTATAAACAGATATGTGTATTTTACACTTATTAAAACGCGTCAAAGAAGATGAACATTGATAATAAAAGTCAATAAAGTTGTTTTATAAGGTGAAGACACTCTAGGTAGGATACAAGTAATCTTTACTATATGCAAGAACTAGAGAGAGAAAGTGGGTTGGATGAGCACTTAGAGAGAGAAAGTAAACTTGTAATATTATGTTTAAAAAATGAACAACCAACCACCTCTCCAAGGCATAGAGAGGTGTATAAGTACCTATACATGGCACGTGGGCTTGGGCTAGCATGGGTTTATCCATGGGCCTAAGCAAACTAACCATGTAAGTTTCCAAAAATTACTTAACGAGCTAACGACTGTTATCTATGGAAGTGACCGACACTTTCGTGTTCTTAAAAATCTCCCTCTAAAGGAGGTCGCTCCATTTTACAAAAACTTAAACCTAGCATACTATGCTTTAACTTTAGTTTTGAGCTCGTAGTCATTAACTTGTGAATTGATGTAGTGATCATAGGAGAATGACTTGGCCGAATAAAACCTTTATCTTGTAATTCTTGAAGTTGTTCAGACAAGTCTTGCATTTCCGAGGGTGCTAGTCGATATGGAGACTTCGTAACCGGCGTCGCTCCAGGAATTAAATCTATGCGGAACTCAACTTGTCGTTGCGGTGGTATCCCACAAGTCTTTCTGAAATACATCAATGAAATCTCGTACAATAGGAATATCACTCAACTCTGGTTCATCTGCCTTCGTGCTCATTAGTGTTTTTGTGCCTCCTAAAGTACATTCCCCTTGAACACGAAGTATCTCACCACCTTCCAACGGTATCCTAACCACCTTCTCATGACACACTATCTCAAATTTATTCTTAGACAACCAATCTATCCCCACAATCACATCAAAACTTCTATGACCTAACGGTATCAAATCTATAGTGAACAAGGAATTTCCTAGTTCTAGTTTGCAGTCACGGATAATCCTATCAACTTCTTCTTTCTTACCATTAGCTACTTCTATTACATATCCAGGGCTTACAATACTAGGTTTCACATTTAGTAAGGGCGCAAATTTAGTGGAAATAAAACTAAAATCAGCTCCAGAATCAAATAGTACAGTAGCAAAGTGATCGTTTAAGGAAAAAGTACCCATCACAATGTTAGGATCATGCAAAGCATCGACTGCATTCATACTGAAGACCCTTCCTCTAGCTTGATTCCTATTGTTTTGGGTATTTCGGTTGCCCTCCAAAGCTAGACGGTTTCCTGCTTGACCAGGTGCTCGGTTCAACTTAGGACAAGTATTGCGAAGATGTTTGGAGCTCCCACATTCATAACAAACCTTTGATTATTTCACTCATCATAACTAGCATCTAACTGGCCCACATGCTCAACCATCGCCCGACAATCTCTGGCAAAGTGACTGGTTTCTAAAAATTAAAACACAACCTACAAGGTCCACTTTCTGGATGATAAGTAAAACACTTAGCACACTTAGGATATGCGCCTACATTCACATTTCTAGGAGGAGCTGTCGCCACAAATCCTTTTTCCACTTTTGCCTTCTTATTATCTTTTCATGAACCTCATTGTTTACTTGGTTATTTCTTCACTTACCTTTATGTTCTTTTTTTTTTTTTCTTTTTTTTTTTATATATATATTATTTTTTTTTTTTTTTTTTTTTTTTTTTTTTTTTTTTTTTTTTTTTTTTTCTTTTTTTTTTTTTTTTTTTTTTTTTTTTTTTGTTTTTTTTTTTTTTTTTTTTTTTTTTTTTTTTTTTTTTTATCACTACTCCTTGTCAATGTACCATAACGGACTGCCTCATCAGTAAGTATCCCAACCTTAAGAATAGCACTTTGTATCGTGGTTGGTTGAGTTGCTCGGAGCATTCCACGAATTTGAGGTGCCAATCCGCTTATATACCTTCCGATGCGCTTCGACTTAGGAGTTACCAAGTGTGGGACCAGTTTGGCCAACTCATGGAACCGATCATTATACCCCGCATGATTAGCCCCAACCAGAGTATGATTCCAAAACTCACTTTCTAACTTCTCCATTTTGTTACTTGGACAAAACTCTTCCACAAGCAACACCTTGAACTCAACCTATGTCATTCCTATAGAAACTTCATGACCCCTTGCCTGAACTTGGGTGTTCCACCAAGTCAATGTCTTATTTATGAACGAACTAGCATCATACTTCACCTTTTGATTCTCTGCACATCTACTATTTTCTATCACTAACTCCATTTTCTCAATCCACCTAGTAAGTGCTACTGCACCACCTTTCCCATCATAGTCTTGGGTATTACAAGCCAAGAATGCCTTGTAAGAACATCCATTATTTCCACCATTCCCATTCCCACCATTAGCATTTGCATTATTCACATTATCAGTTACTTGTGTGTCAATTTGAGGAATGGTGTTTTGTAATTATTGCGCGATGATCGCATCGATGTCGGGGTTCTAGTCGTTTCTAAGGCTGTGTCACACCCCAAATTTGAACTTATGTAAAACATTAACTATTTTAAATTAATGCAACGATGTTGGATTTTTAAACGTACCCTTAGAGGTTGTTCTTTGTATCTTGTGTAATGTATATAATGACGTCACGCCCCTGGACACGTGTTTCCATCCAGGCCACATTTGGGGGTGTGACACAGCCTTAGAAACGACTAGAACCCCGACCATCGTAGGCGATCAATCGCGCAATAATTACAAAACACCATTCCTCAAATTGACACACAAGTAACTGATAATGTGAATAATGCAAATGCTAATGGTGGGAATGGGAATGGTGGAAATAATGGATGTTCTTACAAGGCATTCTTGGCTTGTAAATACCCACTGGACTTTGATGGGGATAGGTGGTGCGGTAGACTTACTAGGTGGATGGATTGAGAAAAATGGGAGTAGTGATAGAAATAGTAGATGTGCAGAGAATCAAAAGTGAGTATGATGCTAGTGAGTTCATAAATAAGACAATTGACTTGGTGGATCACCCAAGTTCAAGGCAAAGGGGTCATGAAGTTTCTATAGAACATCGACATAGGTTGAGTTCATGGTCTGTTGCTTGTGAGAGTTTTGTCCCAGTAACACAATGAGAAGTTAGAAAGTGAGTTTGGAATCATACTCTGGTTGGGGCTAATCATGCGGGGTATACTGATCGGTTCCATGAGTTGGCCAAACTGGTCCCACACTTGGTAACTCCTAAGTCGAAGCGCATCGGAAGGTATATAAGCGGATTGGCACCTCAAATTCGTGGAATGCTCCGAGCAACTCAACCAACCATGATACAAAGTGCTATTTTTAAGGCTGGGATACTTACTGATGAGGCAGTCCGTTATGGTACATTGACAAGGAGTAGTGAGAAAATAAAGGAAGTGGAAGAAACAAGTAAACAAGGAGGTTCATGAAAAGATAATAAGAAGGCAAAAGTGGAAAAAGGATTTGTGGCGACCTCAGTCCTCTAGATATATGTGAATGTAGCGCGGATATCCTAAAGTATGGCTACAGTGTTTATTATCATCAGAACGTTGGACCTTTGTAGGTTGTGTTTTAATTGTTAGAAACCAGGTTCACTTTGCCAGAGATTGTGGGCGCTGTGAGCTGTGGCGCCCTAGTAAGTTGTGCTGTTATGAAATGGCCCCCCGAATAATCAAAGGTTTGTTATGATATGTGGGGAGTCCAAAACATACTTTGCAAACTTGTCTAGTTGAATCCGAGCACTGGTTCAAGCAGGAACAGTCTAGCTTTGGAGGCTACCGAAATACTCAATACAGTCGGAATTCAAGCTAGAGGAAGGTCTTCAGTATGAATGCGTCGAAGCTTTGCATGATCCTACTTGTGATGGTACTTTTTCTTCATACAATCACTTTGCTACTGTTACTATTCTGATTCTGGAGCGATTTTAGTTTTATTTCACTAAATTTGTCGCCCATTACTAAAGTGAAACCTAGTATTGTAAGCCCTAGATTTGTAATAGAAGTAGACTAATGGTACGAAATAAGAGTTGATAGGATACTGTAACTGCAAACTAGAACTAGGAAATACCTTGTTCACTATAGATTTGATACCGTTAGGTCATAGAAGTTTTGATGTGATTGTGGGGGATTATTGGTTTGTCTAAGATAATTTGAGATAGTGGGTCATTGATGAAGGGTTGGATATGCGCGGTTTGGATACGTTGGTAGTTGTGAGATACTTCGTGTTCAAGGGGAACGTTCCTTAGGAGGCACAAAAACACTAATGAGCACGAAGGCAGATGAACCAGAGTTGAGTGATATTCCCATTGTATGAGATTTCATTGATGTATTTCTGAAAGACTTGTTGGGATTACCACCGCAACGATAACTTGAGTTCCGCATAGATTTAATTCTTGGAGCGACGCAGATTTCGATGTTATCCATATCGATAGCACCCTCGGAAATGCAAGGACTTGTCTGAAACAACTTTCAAGAATTACAGATAAGGTTTTATTCGGCAAGTCATTATCCGGAGGGAGTACTGTGGTGTTGTTTATTAAGAGAATGTCGGTTCATTATGCATGTGTATAGACTACTGAATTTGAACAAGTTGACCGTCAAGAACCGTACCCCTCTCCCTGGTTCACGATGGACTTATCGTTCAATTGCTAAAGGATGCGCGTTACTTCTCTAAGGATAGATCTTCGGGTTGGTGTTATCAATCAGCTTAGAGTGCATGAGGATGATATCCTAAAGACTGCGTTCAGAACGCGATACGGACACTTTGAGTTTACGGTTATGCCTTGTTGGGTTAACCCTATCTCACAACAGGTCTTCATGGAACTTAATGTACGGGCTTTTGAAAACCGTTACTTAGATAAGTTTGTTTTGTTTTCATTGATGACATCTTGGTCTACTCAAAGACTAAAGAAGGATCATGAGGTTCATTTACAAGTTGATGTTGGTGGCTGCCTGAGAAGGAGAGGTTGTTTTGTTTGCTAGTTTTACAAGTGCGGGAGTTTGGTTACAAGAAGTGCATTTCCACTCGGTCACGTATGTTAATCATAATCAGTATTCATGTGGACCCAAGTAAGATTGAGGCAGTAAAGAACTAGAAAGCTCCTATAAAAAAGTCTAAAATACAATCATTTTTAGGGTTAGCTGGGTACTACCGACATTTTATCATGAACTTCTCTAAGATTGCTAAACCCCTTACTTCGTTGACTCAGAAAAATAAGAAGTATGATTGGGGCGTGGAACAGGAAGAGGCTTTCCAGACTTTGAAGTATAATTTATATAATGCTCTAATAATGTCGTTGCCTGATAGAATTGAAGATTTTGTAGTCTATTGTGACGCGTCGAATCAAGGGTTAGGTTGTGTACTCATGCAAAGAGGCAAGGTAATCGCATATGCATCATGACAATTGAAGATCCATGAGTAGAATTACACAACACATGACCTAGAATTGGGAGCAGTAGTGTTTGCTCCTAAGACTTGGAGGCATTACTTGTACGGAACAAAGAGTGTCATCTATACGGATCATAAGAGTCTTCAACACATATTCGATCAGAAACAAAAAAAAAAAAAAACAAAACAAAAAAAAGAAAAAAAGAAAATAAAAAAAAAGAAAAAAAAAAAAAAAAAAAAAAAAAAAAAAAAAAAAAAAAAAAAACACACCCACACACCACACAAAAAAAAAAAAAGGAGTTTGGTTATGTGTTCAAAAGGATGTGGATTGAGTTATTCAGTGACTATGAGTGTGAGATTCGCTACCATCCAGATAAGGCGAATGTAGTAGCTGATGCCTTAAGTAGGAAAGAGCTCGATGTTGAAACCCTTGACGTGTATGAGCAATGGCTTTTTATGACATTCAGTCCAGAGTTAAAAGATTGATTTTGGTAGCTCAGAGTGAGGCATTCAATGAAGAGAATGCGCCAGCTGAAAATTACACAGATTAGACCAGCAAATGGAAAGGAAAGAAGAGGAGAGCTTGTACTTTATGGATCGCATATGGGTTCCGTTAATGGGAGGTACGAGGTGGAAACCATAATTTATGGACGAATCTCATAAGACTATCGGTATATATGTGTATCTGGGGGCGAATATGATGACCTATTGATCTTTCGGGATTTATATTGTCGGCGAGTATGAAAAGGATATCGCTTACATATGTTAGGCAAAATGGTTAACTGTTCGAAGTGAAGGCTGAGCATTCAAAGGCATTCGTGGTGTTATATTGCAACAACCAGAGATACCCAAGTGGAAATAAGATAATATCACTATGAATTTTATTACGAAGTTACCTAGGTCGAAGAGTGGGAATGATACAATATGGGTAACAGTCGACAGACTGACTAAGTCAGCTCATTTTTTGGCGTGCATGTTGAGGATTACCAGTATGGAGAAGTTGGCAAGGTTGTACATTGATGAGATCGTCGCACGGCATGGAGTGCCTGTGTTGATTATTTCGGATCGAGATGGACGGTTTACATCTTGTTTCTGGAAAACATTACAAAAAGCTTTAAGGACGCAATTGGATATGAGTACGACTTATCATCCTCAGAAGGATGGACAACGTGGACGTACAATTCAGACATTGGAGGGTATGTTAAGAGTATGTGTGATCTTACTTTGGTGGCAGTTGGGTTGTTATCTACCTGTTAGCGGAAATTTTCTTATAGTAATAGGTACCATTCAAGTATTCGTTGTGCTCGTTTGAAGCACTGTATGGAATGAAACATGTTGGTAGCCGGTTATTATTAGGAAAGCGGTTGATTGGACCAGAATTGGTGCAAGAGACGACTGATAAGGTAGTCTTGATAAAGGAAATGCACAAAGCGGCGAGAGGTCGTCAAAAGAGCTATGTTGATAATAGGCGCAAGCCACTAGAGTTTGAGGTTGGGTATCAAGTGTTACTGGAGGTGTCGCCTTGAAAAGGCGTGATACGTTTTGGAAAGAAAGGTAAGTTGGCACTGAGGTATGTAGGACCATTTGAAATCCTTGAAAGGATTGGCCCTGTAGCTTATCGATTAAGATTGCCTGAGGAATTAAGTAGCGTGCACGGCACATTTCATGTGTCAAATTTGAAGAAGTGTTTAGCGGATGCAAATCTGCATGTGCCGCTAGACGGGATTAAGGTTGACAAAACTCTTTGTTTTGTTGAGGAACCTGTAGAAATTATAGATCGTGAGGTTAAGAGTTTGAAATGTAGCAAGATTCTAATTGTTAAAGTTTGTTGGAATTCAAAGTGTGGCCCTGAGTTCACGTTTGCGGACGTGTTGAGAACCATATGAAAGCTAAGTACCTCGAATTGTTTGCTAACTGTGCTATTGAACCTACTAGTTAAATTTCAGGACGAAATTTTCTTAAGGAGGGGATACTATGACAACCGTGACTTGAGTAGGTTAGTCAAACCGTTATAGTTGACTAAAATATTTATATGTGTTATAATTATGTGCTTATGTGATCTTATATGAGTATTTGATATCAATCTGTGATGCGTGTTCATCTGTTAGTGATTGAGTTGTGGTTTTGGTAGCTATTTCATTTCGTTTACATTTTGTTACGATGGAAACGATAGCATGAGTTTATGCTGTTCTCAGTGTTATTAGGTGACAACTACAAATCCCCATTACACCTCCCCCAAATAATTGTTTAGTATGTGAGTTAGTGTATTAGTTATTTTTTTTGAATAAATTAAGTCTAGTATTTAAGTTATTTAAGCGTAGGTCTTTTTAATTTAGGAAAGTAAGTTATGAAATGAAATTTATAAATAGTAAGTTTATAACTAGGTTTTATTTAAAAAGGTTTGAAAAAATTAATAAAGAGTTTTTATGAAAATAACAAAATAAGAGTAAATATACATTTAATAATAATTAATAAAAAAAATTTAAAGGGTGTTTTGTTCGGCTGAAAGAAGGAAAAGGAAAAAAACTAATTTGATTACAATTAGGAAACTAGGTATTATAAATACAAAATCAAGAAAACCCTAAATCACTTTTTTCTCTCCCTCCCTTTTTCTTGGCCGGTCGAAACCCTAAGAAGAATAAAAAAAAATTATCAAGAACCAATGTGGTGATTCAAGTGTAATCGGGTGAAAGGTTTATGTATGATTTTAATTAAGTTCTCGTTTAAATACTTATAATCATGTAACTTTAACTGATGAATAAATTAGGGTTTATAATTTTCTATAAATTAATGATATAAAACTATATGGGTGTGTTCGGGAATAGATTTAGAGCATGTTGGTGTAAACGATTTATATTAGAACGCGTTAATTTAAAAGTTAGGGTTTGGCAGAATTTTAGGTCATGTTGATCGAATGGATTTTTCATGATAAAAAGCGTTATGCTAGGAATTCTTATGAGCCTAAACTTAAGTTCAGAGAGTCTGGTTTTCAAAAAGACCAGCCCCGAAAGGTTTTGAGGTCGGGAGTTTTGCAGTCAAATAATTTTTACAGAAAAGTTGTCGAACAGTAAATTCACGTCAGATTTTGGGTCTATTTCGAGGAGCAAGGCTTGAAAAAAATCAGAGATCATATTTATATTCTATTAATCTCCAGCTCAGAGAACACTGTCCTATAACATTGTCTAAGTATTTTTAAGAAAAATAATCAAATTTTTTGGATGTACGTTCAGATTTCCGAATTTCAGTACTTTGTGATGTTGAATTTTTTATAAAATATTTTAGATCTCGATATTATTTTTTATAAAACATCCAGTCAGGTCATTTCCCATTGGGATGGTAGGGAGTATGAAGTAGGGAAAAAAAACAATTTGTTGAGTTAGATATTTTATTGTAGGTCATGAGTGGATATAAAATTTGTCGAAAAAGCTAAAAACTTAGACTATAAGAATTTTAGGTATTAGGGTATAAGTGAGATATGAAAAGTGTGGTAAAGGGTTTATAATCATAATATAAACATAGAAGTCCATCAATTTATTTTAACTCGTTCGCTGGGCATTTATGACTATTCGCGTGTAAATCATCGTGTTTTATTTGTGTTTAGTTGATTTCAAGGAATTTGTGAAGTAGTTGTGCATCAGGTGAGTTTCATAGTCCCATTTTTCCGTTTTTATATTGGGATGGAAATGATGCAAATTTTTTGAAATGTTTCATTGTTGTGATTATGTGTTTTAAATTGCGTATGGCATGTGACATGAATATTTTATGCTATGTGTATTGGGATCAGTATCGAGTACGCTAACTCAGTGGTTATTTTTGGTATTGATATTAGGATCGGTTGGTACGCCTACTTTTAGTGTTGGTTATGATACCATGGGACTTGGATGGGCGCTAACAGTGTGTGAATATATTTTTGCTGTGTTGTATATTCTGGGTGAGTTTGGTTGCTTTATAGTGCAGCTATTCTAAGCCCGAATGTGAATTTAAGTATGTGAAATATGTTGATTGGATTATGTTGCATGCTAGCATAGGTTCATGATAGTTCATTATTGTCCTTCATGGTTTTGATAATCAAAGTGAAATGGTAGTATTATGCGTGTCTAAAACTTATGATTCACCATACATTATTGTTGACGTTTTAAGCATCATTTTCAGGTGAGGGTCTTAAGGAAAGTGAAGTTAGAAAGCTTGGCTAGTGAGACCATAGGCTTGCATGCGGAGTTTATCTCTTAGTTTTCTTTTCATACCTTATTTGGATTGATACTTTGAATGTTGTACGTTTTGGAATATTTTGTTTATGTATTTGTATTTGAGTGACTCTTTTACCTCAATACAAGACCTCTTTTTTTCTTGTGTTTGGTAATTGCATGTAAACTTTGTGTCCTTTTTCATTTTGTTTAATGCATTTTAGTTCTCTCTATTATTGACACCATTTTGTTGTGATGATACCCATGACGTTACGCCTCGTGTTTCTGTCTTGGCGGGGTGTGACAAATAATATGGCAAAGAATCAAATTTCTCTTAAACATCAACTGAATGGTCACTAAGTTACTACCACATTCTGAACTTTAGATAATGGTCAAAACCGGATGAAACTTATACCTTTTAAGGTCAATAAGTATCTACCTCAATCAACTGATTCATAAAATGGTCAAAACCGAACATAAATTAGATCACTTAAACAATTGGGTGTATAAAAATCAGATTCTAGCTATATTGTTCATTAAATCATTTGCAGTTTGATTTTGTTTTCTTTTGAAATCTTTATGAAAGTTTTTGAGTGATTAAGCCGCCATGACGATATCTGATCTAGGACATTTCAGCTTTTCAACAAACATCAGGTATTCATGCATTTTTAGACAATTAGAACACTAACACACAATGAGTCCATAAAGCCCAAAACTTTAGCCCAAAAATTATCAAATTTCACAATTTTGATATTTAGTATCAAAATTTGACCTTTTAACTTTGACCACATCAAAATTTGACAATTGACTTGTTGACCATCAAAATTGATTATTTGACCGATCGAAATTGACTAGTTGACTGTTTTTGACCATCAAAATTTGACTATACCGAAATTTGACTGTTTGACTTCTTAACATCAAATTTTGACTTTTCATCAAAAAATGGTTTTCCATGTCGAAAATGTCATTTAACCTTTTAAATCACAACTCAAATATCAAGTCATTATTCTAAGCATTGAAAAAGTCACATCGAGTTTGAAAGGTCACATCAAAAAGGTCTGGTATATCGAAATTTAACAAATATGCATCATATATTGAATTTACAACAATTAAACACATGTATATCATATTAAAGGTTACATCAAAAAAGGTCTGGTATATCGAAATTTAACAAATATGCATCATAGATCGAATTTACAACAATTAGATACACGTATACCATATTACAAACATCTATGAACCCATATCAAGCATTAATTTCAAGAACCCTAATTTTGATAAACCCTAATTTTATCAAAATTTATTTTTGATGTCAAAAACCCAAACAAATCTCATGAAAAGTATATACTCGATGTTATTCTTATGTTTGAAATAAGGATTGGATTGCAATCGTTATAGTAACCGAGTATACACTCTATTGAAATTAATCAATCCTTCTTTGTCGAAAATGATAGAGAGAAAAGATAAAAGAAAAATGAAAAGAAATTTGCCTTTTATACCCATCAAATTTCGGTGTTGACTTGTCAACGCCAAAATTATCACTTCCCTCTTTTGACAGTTTTGGTCCTTGTCTTTTGTTATACCGAAAATTAAGTTTAAATTTTTTCTCTTTTAGTCCCTTAAATTTTAGATCCCTTTTAAATTCAAAAACTTCTTCTATCCCATTGGAGTGTGATCCCATTGCTTGAATAGTCCTTAAAATTTGGATTTTTTTAGCTTTTTCAAAGTTCGGTTAATCACAAAAATTTCTACCTCCCCCTCAAATAAATAACTGTTTTAAGAATAAATTACTGGTTTATTTGACGCATTTATTCGAGAGATCATTGTTTTTTAGTGCAGTTAAAGACTTGTGACTTTTCGAAGATGAAGTAAAACAATCTACGTGAATGGAATATTTACAAAACACATGTTTTAGCAGTGACAACATATTTTTCTCAGAATAACTCCCCCTCAGATCATGATCCCGTATAAACAATCAAAGAGTTTTTGAGAAAAATCAAATCATGAATCTGATTTAAATGAGAAGACATGTGTTTGTGTTTAAATTATGTTTAAATTGTGTGTGGTATTTATAGATTTGATGAGACAATAAGAATTAATACAAGTGGGTCTAATTATGCATTATGGAATTCTACAAACGATTTGAAGAATTCTGGTCAATTGCTTTAATGAGTCAAAGATGAGGAATTCTTAGTCAACTGTTGCTTTAATGTTAGCCCTAATATTTGGTGACTAATCCGGAATTTACATTTATCATTTATAGTCGGGTGGGTTACTAGTTTAGTTTTTTAGTTTATCCGGGTTAGGGGTGTGTCGGAGGGGTTTGGGTCGGGTTTAGTTTTTTATGCTAGGCGATATAGGTATCGGTTATATCGGGATATAAGACCTATAAATACTTTCATCCATACTTCCTATGGAGGGGTAGGTAGAAGTGCACATTGTAAAAGTATGTGAGTGAGTGTGTGTGTGGTTCCTTTTTTCTCTATTAAACCACCACACATAACAAACACTCCTCTCTCTTTTTTCTTATCTCTTCTCTTTTTTTATCTCTTCTCTTTTCTCTCTAATAATATGGATACTTTTCTTTTCCATTTTACCAAGCCTCCGGATCATTGTTCAAAGGGTGTTTTGAGTGAATCGTGTTTTGTTTTGTTAACAATAGCACCACGAGCACAGGGGGGGGGGGAATCCGTTGTGTTAGTTGTTTATCTACTATTTTTGTGGTTAAACTAGATCAAATTCTGTTTTTGGTCAAAAAGAAGTCAATAGAAAAGAAATAAAAATCAAACCGAATTTTTGTGCTTAGATTATTTTGTGAATGTGGACATGTTTATCGTTATTAAGCAAGATCTAGGCATTAGGTGTATCGCTAATTGTGCAAGAGCAAATCAATTTAAGAAGTCAAAAAGGGTGATTTTGGGGCTGATTTTTGGTTATGTGAAAAACTTGTATTTCGTCGTTTGAGTTTTTTGACTCTCTGGCAAAATTCATGTTGCGTTTTGATTTCTTCTTGTTGCTGTTTTGACTTCCTTCTTGTTCGTTGGCGTTTGACTCTTCTGCGTTTTTTTTTGACTCATTGGTTTTGACTCACTGCGTTTTTGCTCATTGCGTTTTGACTCGTTGAGTTTGATAGTATGTGCGTTTTGACTCGTTTGCGTTTTGACTACAGGTTGCGTTTGAAGACCCTACGACTGGTTTTGACTACTTAAACTTTACTCCTTTTTGCTCAATTTTTTTCTATTTCATTGCGTTTGATTAGAAATCTGGTGTGAAGCAAAAAAGGGTTTCAGTTAAAACAGGCATAACTTTTGATCTCGTAAGTCCGTTTCAGGCCGTGACCTCTCAAATCGAAGATGAAAAATGAGACGGATCACGCTGATGTATCTCCTTTAGTGGTAGGATTTTCGAGGCCCAAAACCAGCGTTTTACTATGATTTTATTGACATTTTTCAGTTTTTTTGGAGTTTGTGTGTCAATTTGTTTTTGTTCTAGCCACGGCCATCTGATTTTTTTTTTTTTTTTTTTTGTTCTGGCAGCCCGTTTCAGTTGGGTGAGCCTAGTTATTAACCAATCTGCTTAAACCCTAGCCAAAAAAGTATCTGTTTTTAGACTAATTAAATCATTGGCCGCTTGAGTCGAATCAATTCATTCACGGTTTTTTCTATTGATTTTGTAAATCCGTTAATTATGTCGCATCGGTTTTAATCTAGACGTGTGTTATATCCCTGTGAACGTGAATTGCATACTAAACCAATCAAGAATCGAGGGACTACATTAAAACACAAATCAACCATAACAACACACCACACAACAACTAACACTTAATCCCAAAACGATCCTGAAAAGATTCACTTAAATGACAAAATGGCTAGAGATTTGGATTTAAGATGGACAGTGATTACGATGTGGGATTTTGGTCATCCCTTATTTGCAATTGAGTTGGATTTCCATTTGTAAAGTGTTAGTGTGTGTGTTTTTATCTTTTCTCTCTAGAACACATACAACTTCTCATTTCTTATCCTTTCTCTCTAATAATATGGCTCAACATCTTTTTCATTTTACCATACCTTCGGATCTTGTGTTCTAAGGGTGAATCTAATGTTAAAGGAGATACGTTGTAGTACTCAGTGTCACACGCAGATGTCGATGTGGATAATTATAAGAGGTGTTGTACTTCTTATACTTTTGATGTTGGGTATAAGGTACTTAGAGATTTTCTTCTGCACCGTTCTTCAATCAACAGTAGTGCAAGATTAAGTAACAAATTTGGGGGATTTTACTTCAGTTTCAAGTTTGGAATATCGGGTTTACTTCACCAAGTGATCACGACAATAGCCTACAGAATACGAGGTTGGTAAAACAAGCCAGAAAATTTAAAGGTTGAGATGTAATCAGCAATTCTCACGGGATTCCAATACAATGGTACTTCACAGTCTAAGCAAAATTCTCAAAGTTTTACAATGACATTCATATACAAGACCTTGATTATACCAAGTTTTCTTGATTCTTGCTTCATCTCCTCTACGGTTTCTGAAGACAATAGAGTAATGCTGTGTTTGGATCTCAAGATTTGTGCTAAAGACAAGAACTTCTCGAGTATATGTGCCTACACAACAATGATGCTTCCGAGA